>CM039670.1:8930280-9005280 GCA_022405105.1 Aristolochia contorta
CATGTGTATGTGTATGTGTGTGTGTGCATGTGTGTTCGTGAGTTTGGTGTGTGTGCGCTACATGTGTGTGTGTTCGCTCTGTGTGCGTGTGTGCTGCGGGAGTGTCTGTGCGCAGCGTGTCTATGCGCTACGAGTATGTGTGCGCGCTCTGTGAGTGGGTGTGCACTCCATGTGCGTGTGCGCAATGTGTGTGTGTGGGCGCAGCGGACAATGTCTGTGTGTGGGCGCAGCGCACAATGTCTGTGGGAGTGTCGCGTGTGTGTGGGCGCAATGCACAATGTATGGGTGAGCGCTGCATGTGTGAATGAGCAGTGCGCAATGTATGGGTGAGCGCTGCTTGTGTGAATGAGCAACGCACAATGTGTGTGTGAGCACTACAGTGAGCGCAGCGCACAACGTGTATGTGAGCGCTGTGTGTGTGGGCGCATCGCACAATGTGTTTGAGCGTTGCGTGTGTGCGCGCTGCGTTTGTGCGTGCGCTGCATGTGTGTGTGCACTACGGAAATTCGACGAAATACTCAACCTGAAGGCTATACTATAGAAATTCAAACTGAAGGTTATAGAATGGGGATTAAAACGAAAACTTAAACTGAAGGCTATGGTAAGAGAATTAAAAAAAAACTCAAGTTGAAGGGTATAGTAAAGGAATTCGAACAAAAAAATCAACAGAAGACCTTAGTAAGGGAATCCTGCAAAAATCAAACAGAAGGCTATAGTAAGGGCTATTGATAAAAAAAAACTCAAACTGAAAGCCATAGTAAGGGAATTCAACAAAAAACCCAAAGAGAAGGCTGTAGTCAGGGAAGTTGAATAAAAAACACAAACTGAAGGCTATAGTTAAGGAATTCGGTTATAAAAACACAAGCTGAAGGCTATAGTAAAGGAATTCGTAGAAATATTCAGTTCAAGGTTATAAGTAAGGGAAATCAAAACAAAACTCAAGCTGAAGGCTACAGTAAGGGAATTTGAAGAAAATTTCAAAGTAAAGGCTACAGTATGGGAATTTGAAGAAAAAATTCAAATTGAAGGCTATAGTAAGAGAATTCGAACAAAAATTGAAACTGAAGGCTAAGGGAATTTGATGAAATTTTCAAATTGAAGACTATATCAAGGTAATTCAATGAAAAACTCTAACTAAAGACTTCTCTAATATAAACACAAACTATGGCCATAGTATGGGAATTCGGTTTAAAACAACAACCTGAAGGCTATAGTAGAGGAATTCATAGAAACATTAAGGTGAAGGTTAAAGTAAGGGAAATCAAAGAAAAACTCAAGCTGAAGGCTATAGTAAAGGAATTCGAAGAAAATTCAAAGTAAAGGCTATAGTAAGTGAATTTCAAAAAAAAAACTCGAATTGAAAGCTATAGTAAAGGAATTCGAACAAAAATTCAAATTGAAGGCTATAGTAAGGGAATTTGAAGAAACTTTCAAATTGAAGACTATATTATGGGAATTCAAAGAAAAATTATAATTGAAGACTTTTCTAAGGGAATTAAAAATAAAAACTAAAATTGAAGACAATAGGAAGGGACAACGATGAAAAACTCAAACTAATGGCAATAGTAAGGGAATTCAAAAAAATTCTGAAACTGAAGAGCCTAGAAAGAAAATTCACCCAAAACCTCAAACCGAAGGCTGTAGTAAGGGATCTTGATGAAAAACTCAAACTAAAGGCAACTGTACGGGAATTCGCCGAAATACTCAATTAATTGAAGGCTATAGTAAGGGAATTCGAACAAAAACTCAAACAAAAGTCAATTGTAAGGGATTTCGAAGAAAAACTCAAACTTATGGTTATAGTAAAGGAATTCAAAAAAAAAGTTGTAACTGAACGCTATAGTAAAGGAATTTGAACCAAAACTTCAACTAAAGACAATAGTAAGAGAATGCTTCGAAAATCAAATTGAAGGCTCTAGTAAGGGAAGTGGTTAAAAAAACTCAAACTGAAGGCTATGGTAAAGGAATTCATACAAGAACTTCAATTGTAGACCATAGTAAGTGAATCCTATGAAAATCAAACAAAAGGCTTATAGTACGGGAATTCGACAAAAAAACACAAACGGAAGGCCATAGTATGGGAATTCGACGAAAAACACAAAGTGAAGACTATATTAGGGGAAGTCAAATAACAAAAACAAACTGAAGGCCATAGGAAGGGAATTCGGTTACAAAAAACTTAAGCTAAAAGTTATAGTAGAGGATTCGTAGAAAAATTAAGCCGAAAGTTATAGTAAGGAAAACCAAAGAAAAACTCAAGCTGAAGGCTATAGTAATGGAATTCGAAGAAAAATTCAAACTAAACACCATAGTAAGGGAATTTGAAAAAAAAAACTCTAATTGAAGGCTATAGTAATAGAATTTGAACAAAAACTCAAACTGAAGTCTACACTAAGGGTATTTGAAGAAAGTTTCAATTTCAAGACTATATTAAGGGAATTCAATGAAAAATTCAAACTGAAGACCTTTCTAAGGGAATTCAAAAAACAAAAACATAAACTGAAGGCTATACAATAAGGGAATGCGGTGAAAAACTCAAACTCAAGGCAACAGTAAGGGAATTCACAAAAAATCTCAAAGTGAAGACCTTAGAAAGAAAATTCATTAAAAAACTGAAACTGAAGGCTGTAGTATGGGACCTTGATGACAACACTGAACAGAAGTCAATAGTAAGGGAATTCAAACAAAAACTCAAATAGAAATCAATTATAAGGGATTTCGAAGAAAAACTCAAACTTATGGATTTAGTAAAGGAATTTAAAGTAAAATTCAAACTAAACGCTATAGTAAAGGGATTTGAACAAAAAGTTCAACTGAAGACCATATTAAGAGAGTCCTATGAAAATCAAATTGAACGCTATAGTAAGGGAATTCAATAAAAAAAACTCAAACTGAAGGCCAAAGTATGGGAATTTGACAAAAAAATTCAAAAATGAAGACCATAGTTAGGGAATTCGAGGAAAAACTCTAAGTGAAGGTTATTGGTGCAGCAGAACAGTTAAAACGAAAAACTGAAACTAAGATTGTATTAACTCCAACTTTATTACAAATCGTTTTCCTCAAGGGATTTAAATAGAAGAAAAACTATGATGAATTAGAATAGGAAACTAATTCTAACCAATCCTAATCAAAACAGAAATAGGAAACCAAATAGGAAACTACTAATTTTAATCCTACTAATCCTAATGGAAATAGGAAACTAAATAGGAAGCTAACAAATTTAATCATTACTAATCCTAGAGGAAGTAGGAAACTTCCAAATTTAATCCTAACTATCCTAATCGAAATAGAACAACTCTTGTCCTACATCTGTTATACTAAGGGATGTCCAATAAATAAAAAAATTCAAGGCTATAGTAAGGGAATTTGGGTAAAAAAAAAACAAGCAGAAGGTTGTAGTAAAGGAAATCATAGAAAAAGTAAGCTGAAGGTTACAGTAAAGGAAATCAAAGAAAAACATAATCTAAAGAGTAAAGGAATTCGAAATAAATTAAAATTAAAGGCTAAAGTAAGGGAATTTGAAGACAAACCTCAAATTGAAGGCTATAGTAAGGGTATTCAAACGAAAACTCAAACTGAAGGCAGTAAGGGAATTCGACGAAATTTTCAAATTGAAGACTATATTAGGGGAATGTAAAGAAAAACTCAAACTGAAGACTATTCAAAGGGAATTTGAACAAAAACTAAAATTGAAAGCTATAGTTGGGGAATGCAATGAAAAACTCAAACTAAAGGCAATAGTAAGGAAATTTAAAAAAAAAATCACAAACTGAAGACCATAGTAAGAAAATTCACCCAAAAATTCAAACTGAAGGCTGTAATAAGGGTTTCGATGAAAAACTCAAACTAAAGGCAATAGTAAGGGAATTCGACGAAATACTCAACTTGAAGTCTATAGCAACGGAATTCACCAAAAAACACAAATACAAGGCCAAATTGAGGTAATTCGATAAAAAAAATGCAAATGTGAACGAAAGGCCATAATAAGGGAATGTAACTAAAAACTCAAAGTTAAGGATATAGAAAGGGAATTTGGGAAAAAAAGAACTGAAGTCTACTCTATGGAGACTTGAATAAAAACTCGAATTGAAAGCAATACAAAGGGAATTCAAAAAAAAAATCAAACGAAAAATTATAGTAAGGAAATTCGAAGAAAAACTCAAATTGAAGGCTATTATAAGGGAATTCGACAAAAAAACTTAAACTCCAGGCTATAATTTGACGAAGAACTTAAAATGAACGCTACAACAAAGGAATATGAAAAAACACTCAACCTGAAGGCAATAGTAAGGGAATTCCAAAAAACAAAACTCTCCTTAAAGGCTATATAAGGGAATTCGAACAAAAACTCATACTGAAGGATATATTGAGGGAATTTGAACTGAAATTCAAATTGTGGGTTATAGAATGGGATTTCTAAGAAAAACTCAAACTGAAGTCTAGTAAAGAAATTTGAAAAAAAAAACTCAAGCAGAAGGCTATAGTAAGGGAATATAAACTTAAATTGAAGGCTATAGTTAGGGAATTCGAACAAAAACCTATGCTGAAGGCTATTGAAAGGGGATTCGACAAAAAAGTCAAATTGAAGGCTATAGTAAGAGAATGTGCAAAAAACTCAAACTAAATGCCATAGTAAGGGAATCTAACAAAAATCACAAAGCGAAGAATATAGTAAGGAAATTCAAACAAAGCTCAAACTGTTGGCAATAGTGAGGGAATTCGATGAAAAACTCAAATTGATTGTCATAGTAATGGAATTCATAAAAAAAGTAAACCTGAAGGCTATAGTAAGGGAATTTTACCACAAACTCTAACCGAAGGCGTAAGACAATTCGATAAAAAACACAAACTGAAAGCCATAATAAGGGGATTCGACGAAAAACATAAAGTTATGGCTATCAATTTGAGTTTTTCATAGTAAAGGACTTCGAAGACAAACTCAAACTTAAGGCTTTAGTTAAGGAATTCAAAGAAAAACTTCATCTGAGGGCTATAGGAAGGGCGTACGATGAAAAACTAAAACTCAAAACTAAAACTATGGAATTCGATGAAAAACTCAAACTGAAGGCTATAGTAAGGGAATTCCAAGAAAAACACAAACTGAAGACTATTTTAGGAAATTCGAACAAAAACTCAAGTTGAAGACTATAGTAAGGGAATACGATAAAAAACTTAAACTAAGGGTCTGTAGTAAGTGAATTAAACAAAAATCTCAAACTGAAGACTATAGATAGAAAATTCGAACAAAAATTCAAACTGAAGGCTACAGTAGGGGATCTCGACGAAAAACTAAAACTGAAGGCTATAGTAAGTGAACTCAATGAAACACTCAACCTCAAGGTAATAGTAAGGCAATTCAACAAAAAACATAAATTTAAGTCCATAGTGAGGGATTTCGTTAAAAATATCTAACTAAAAGCCATAGTAAGGGAATTTGATTAAAAACTCAAAGTTAAGGCTATTGTAAGGGAATTAGAAGTAAAACTCAAATTGAAGACTATAGAAAGGGAAATCGACAAAAAACTCAAACTGAAGGCTATAGTAAGGGAATTCGACGAATAACTCAATTGAATGATATAGTAAGGTAATTCGAATTAAAACAAAACCGAAGGTTATATTATGAATTCAACGAAAAACTCAAGCTGAAGGCGATAGTAAGGGAATTTGAACAAAACTTCATATTGAAAGCTATAGAAAGGGAATTTGATGAAAAACTAAAACTAAAGGCTATAGTAAGAAAATTCAACGAAAAACTCAAGCTGAAGGTTGTAATATGCAAATTCGACAAAAAACTCAATCTGAAGGCTCTAGAAATTCTTTTCTTTTCTCGAAACGAGATATGTGGTACAAAAATAGGCATAGAGAATCTATTCCCTTATTTTCAATAATACTGATCTTGGAGATTGTGTAATGCTTACTCTTAAACTCTTCGTTTACACAGTAGTGATATTCTTTGTTTCTCTCTTCATCTTCGGATTCCTATCTAATGATCCAGGACGTAATCCTGGGCGTGAAGAATAAAAAAATCAAAGGTTTTTGTTTCGAAGAAAAACTCAACGGAAGGCTATAGTAAGAGAATTCAAAGAAAAATCTCAAATTTAAGGCTATAGTAAGGGAATTTGACAAAAATTCAAACTAAAGGTTATAGTGAGGGAATTCGACAAATAAACTCAAATTAAAGGCTATAGTAAGGGAATTCGAAAACAAAACTCAAAATGAAGGTTAATGTATGGGAATCAAAACAAAGTCAAATTGAAGCCTAAAGTAAGGGAATGTGACAAAAAAACTCAAACGAGCTGCTATAGTAAGGGAATTTGACGAAAAAAATCAAACCGAAGGCAATAGAAAAGGAATTCTACGAAACTCAAACCGAAGGCTATAGTAAGGAATTCAAAGAAAAACTAAGTTGAAATCTATAATAACAGAATTCAACCAAAATCAAACAGAAATTTATAGATAGGGAATTCATCGAAAAACATAAATTGAAGGCTATAGTAAGGAATACGAACAAAAATTCAAAGTGAAATCTATAGTAAGGACAATGGTAAGGAAATTCAAACTCGAATTGAGGGGATCTCGACGAAATATTCAAACTGAAGGCAATAGTAAGGGAATTCGATGAAATACTCAACCTGCAGGCTATATTGTGGAAAACAAAAACTCAAACTGAAGGCTATAGTAAGCGAATTTGAAGAAAAACTCAAACTGGAGGCTATAGTAAGGGAATTCGACGAAAAACACAAACTAAAGGTTATTGTAAGGGAAATCAACCAAATAAACTCTATTTAATGGCCATAGGAAGGGAATTCAAAAAAAAAACTCAAACTGAAGGTTAAAGCCTAGGAATTCAAGTAAAAACTCAAACTGAAGGTTAAAGCATAGGAATTCAATTAAAAACTCAAACTGAAGGCTAAAGTAAGGGACTGTGACAAAAGACTTTAACTAATGACTATATTAAGGGAATTTGATGAAAGAAATCAAACTGAAGGCTATTGTAAAGGAATTTCACCTAAGTCAAACTGAAGGGTACAGTAATGGAATTCGACGAAAAATAAACTGAAGCCTAATATAAAGGAATTGGACGAAACTCAAACTGAAATCTATAGTTAGGAAATTTGTCGAAAACCATAAATTGAAGGCTACAGTAAGGGAATACGAATATAAATTCAAATTGAAATCTATAGTAAGGGAATTAAGAAAAACACAAATTGAAAGCTATAATAAGGGAATTCGAACAAAAAACTCAAATTGAAGGCCATAGTATGGGAATTTGACGAACGACTCAAACTTCAGGTTTTAGTTCGGGAATAAAAAAAAGAACTCAAACTGCAGGCAATATAATAAGGGAATTCAACTAAACAGTCAAATTTAAGGCTATAGTAAGGGAATTTTATAATAAACTCAAACTAAAGGATAGTATGGAAAATTGAAGAAGATTCAAACTGAAGGCTATACAAAGGGAATTCAACAAAAATAAACGACTGAAGAATATTAAAAGGTAATTAAATCAAACTCAAATTGAAGGCCATACTAAGGGAGCTTGACAAAAAACTCAAATTAAAGGCCATAGAAAGGGAATTCTACGAAAAACACAACCTGAAAGCTATAGTAATGGAATTCGAGGAAAACCTCAAACTGAAGGCTATAGTAAGGGAATTCGATAAAAACACAAACTGAAAGCCATAGTAAGGGGATTCGACGAAAAACTCAAAGTCAATGTTATCGTAAAGGAAGTCAAATGGAAATACAAACTGAAGGCTATAGTAAGGGAATTCGATAAAAAACACAAACTGAAAGCCATAGTAAGGGGATTCGATGAAAAACTCAAAGTCAATGTTATCATAAAGGAAGCCAAATGAAAATACAAACTGAAGCCTATAGTAAGGCATTTCTTAAAAAAAAAACTCAAACACATGGCTATAGTAAGGGAATTCGAAGAAAAACTCAAACTTTAGGTTATAGTAGGGAATTCAAAGAAAAACTCATACTTAAAGTTTTAGTAAAGGAATTTGAAGAAAAAGTTAATTTGGAGGCCATAGTAAGAGAATTCGATGAAAAAAAAAACAAGTTGAAGATTATAGTAAGGGAGTTCTAAGAAAAACTAAGAGAAGGCTGTAGTACGGAAATAAGAGCAAAAATTCAAATTGAAGGCTATAATAAGAGAATGAAAAATGATATCAGTACTTCCTAATTTTACTTCGAGATTTTACATCCTGACGTCGCAGCATAGCTGGCGGTCTAGGTAGGACAAAATCTAGGGTTTAGGATTTACCTTTAGAATATGTTGATAATATTTTATTAAAAAACTAAAATCTTGCAGATTTTACCTCCAAGTTTATCTCTTACTAAGCTGCAACGTAGATGCCACATCAGGATGTAAAGTCTTGGAAGTAAAAACCCGCAGTACTTATATCACTGCTCTAAGACAATTCGAACAGAAACACATACTGAAGGCAATAGCAAGAGAATTTGACGAAAAACACAAATTGAAGGGTATATTAAGGGAATTCGAACAAAAATACAAACTGACGACAATTGTCAGAAAATTTGAATAAAGGCTTTAGTAAGGGAATGCAATGAAAAACTTAAACTAAAGGCTTTAAATAAGGAAATTTGAACAAAAACTCAAATTGAGGGCTATGGGATCTTGATGAAAAATTTAAATTGAAGACTAAAGAAGGGGAATTCGATGAAAAACTCAACCAGAAGCCAATAGTAAAAGAATTCGATGAAAAACTTTAATTGAAGGCCATGGTGAAGGAATTCAACAAAAAACTTTGACTAAAAACTCAATGTTAAGGATATAGTAAAGGAATTTAAAAAAAAACACTGACAGATGGCTATGGCAAGGGAATTTCGAACAAAAACTCAAACAGAAGTCAATTGTAAAAGATTTCGAAGAAAATCTCAAACTAAAGGTTATAGAGAAGGAATTCAAAGCAAAATTCAAATTGAAGGCTATAGTAAAGGAATTCAATCAAACGAAAATCAAACTAAAGGCTATAGCAAAGGAATTCGATAAACAAAATTCAAACTGAAGACCATAGTATGGGAATTGAATGAAAAACTCAAACTAAAACCTATAGTAAGGGAAGTCAAATAAAAAAGCAAACTGAAGGCTATAGTAAGGGAATTCGATAAAACAAAACACAAACGGAAGGTTATAGTAAGGGAATCGTTGAAAAACTCATGTTGAAGGTTATATTAAGGGAATTCAAAGGAAAATTCCTGCGAAAGGTTATAGCAAAGGAATTCGATGAAAAAATCTAAGTAAATGCTAAATTTGGATAAAAAATAAGAGAATTCGAAACTGAAACAAAAGGCTATAGTATGGTAATTTGACGAAGTTTTAAAATTGAAGATTATATCCAGGAATTAAAAGAAAAACTCAAACTGAAGACTATCTAATGGAATTCGAACAAGAACTAAACTGAAGGTTATAGTAAGGGAATGCGATAAATAACTCAAACTATAGGGCATAGTTTGGGAATTCAAAAAAAAAATCTCAAAGTGAAGACTGTAGAAGGAAATTCACCCTAAAACTCAAACCGAAGGTTGTAGTAAGGGATGTCGACGAAAAACTCAAACTGAAGGCAATAGTAAGGGAATTCAACGAAATTCTCCTCGTGAAGGCTATAGTAAGTGAATTAGATGAAAAACACAAATTTAAGGTTATAGTGAGGGAATTCAATTAAAAATTCAAACAAAAGGCCATTCTAAGGGAATTTTACTAAAAACTCAATGTTAAGTCTATAGAAAGGGATTTCGAAAAAACCTCAAGCTGAAGTCTACAATAAGTGAATTTGAATAAAAGCTCAAACTGAAGTCTATTGTATGGCATTTCAATGAAAAACTCGAACTGAAGGCAACAAGAAGGGAGTTCGAAAAGAAAAATCATACTGATAGCTATAGTAATGGAATTTGAAGAAAAAATTCAAATTGAAGGCTATTGTAAGGAAATTCGATGAAATACTCAAACTCAAACCAATAATTGGACGAAAAACTTAAACCAAAGGCTACATAAAGGGAATATGATAAAAAACACTCAAACCGAAGGCAATAGTGCGGGAATTCGAAAAAAAAAAATCACACTGAAGATTATAGTAAGGGAATTTGAACAAAAACTCAAATTGAAGGCTATATTTATGGAATTCGAACCAAACTTCATACTGAAGGTCAAATAATGAGAATTCTAACAAAAATTCAAACTGAAGACTATAGTAAAGGAATTCCAAAGAAAAAAAAAAAACTCAAGCTAAAGGCTATAGTAAGGGAATATAAAGAAAAACTCAAACGAAAGTTTATTGTAAGGGATTTCAAAGAAAAACTCAAACTGAAGGCAATAGTAATAAATTTCAAAGAAAAACTCAAATTGATGGCTATAGCAAGAGAATTCAAACAAAAACTTAAACTGAAGGCTATAGTAAAGGGTTTTCGATGAAAAACTCAAACTCAAACCGAAGGCTATAGTAAGAGAATATGAAAGAAATTCAAACGAAAGGCTATAGTAAGGGAATCTGACTTATATCAAAGTGAAGGCTAAAGTAAAGCAATTGCATAAAAAAAAAATCTCAAAGTGATGGCCAAAGTAAGGGAATTCAACAAAAAATTCAATGTGAAAGCTAGTAAGGGAAGTTAAATATAAACACAAATTTAAGACAATAATAAGCGAATTCAGAAAAACAAAATCAAACTGAAGGCTATAGTAGGGGAATTCGTAGAAAGATTCAAGCTGAAGGTTATAGTAAATGAATTTGAAGAAAAACTCAACCTAAAGGTTAAGTAAAGAATTAAAAAAAAAACAAACTTTACCTGATTGCTATAGTAAGGGAATTCAATTAAAAACTCAAATTGAAGACTAGACAGGGCATTCAGAGAAAACTCAAACTTAAGGCTACAGTAAAGGAATTCAATGAAAGCTAAAACTGAAGTATAACGTAAGGGAATTCTACAAAAAATCTCAAAGTGAAGCTTATAGAAAGGGACTTTGAAGAAAAACTCAAACTGAAAACTATCGTAAGGAAATACTATACAAAACTCAAACTGAAGGGTATTGTGAGTGAATTCGAGGAAAACTCAAACTGAAGGCTATAGTAAGGGATTTCGAAGAAAAACACGAAGTAGAGTGCCACAATAATGCCTCAAGCAAACAGAAAGTGGCATTAGTGTTACTGCAGAATAGAAGCAAGCATTAGAGTGTTACTGCAGAATAGAAAAAAATACAAGAAAGTACGACAGATAGAGGCAATTTGCTTGCTAAGAAACCTGCCAATGCAAATTTCCTAACCCTCAAGTGCAGATAGGATTCATGCTGAATAACAATGAGAGACGAATAATTTGGATGTTCACAAAATTATGAATTCCCATTCGAAAACAAGTAAAATAATAGTGGTTTGATATACAAAAAGAAGAAGCTTGACAAATAAACCAAGAAAAGTGAAACAGACGCAGCAGAAAGATGAGTCATTACCGAGGTGAAAGAGGGATATCAAACAAGAATAAAATAACAGCTCAAGATTGGCCGTACCAGACTGAGATTTTGACGACTCAATGAAGTAAAAGAAGAAATTTTGAAACAGTATTTCTAATCCCCTTATGTTCCAAAGCTCTTCGAGGTGGAGAGTAACAGAGAGATAAGAAGTAATGAGTAGGGATGTAAACGGGAGCCAATGACCCGCTCTACCGTCCGACTGATTATTAAATAGAACATGGGAATAAAAATTATTAGAGTTGAAAAGTTTGAAATAATTTTTTATATTTTCATTTTTTTGTAATTATTGACTCATGGTCTCATTACTCATATATCATAATTAGGATAGTACCTCTTAATCTAAGATTAACAAATATTTCATTTTTTCCTTGAAAATGTCAAATTTTTATATAAATAAAATAATCGTCATACAAAAATAAATACATTATAATTCATAATTAAATAATTGAAATATACTTATAATTCATAATTAAATAATTGTACAACGATAAACATAATAATAAACAAATATACACATGTATTATGTATTTATCAATTTCATTAAATATATTTATAAATGACAACAATCAACATACAAAAGTAAAATTTTATTATAATGTAAATAACTTATTAACTATGTTACTATGTACGAATTCAAACTCAAAAGCTTAACCCTTGGGCCCTTGGCCCTCCCTTGGGAATGAGATAATTTTCTTCTTATTTTAATTAGCTTACATTATTCCAAAATTTTGGCGTTACACCATAACACTATAATTTATGTATAACCTATTAACTCTAATTCCCAATAGATTTGAAACTTATAAGTAATATCATTAGATTCATTACTAATTAATTATTCTCTAATTAGCTAATATTCCACTTTAAGTTTTTCCTCTCAAGTCTCTGGTCCCTCCCTAGAGTTCCTACTCCCTACTCTCCACTCTCCTTAGTCCTTAAGCTACGCGTTAGAATTTAGTTTTAGAACTTTCCTAGGTAATTCCCTTCCCTAATATGTTTATTATTCTAAATTTTTAATTTTATCTTAACCTAATTACCTCCCTCCCTAATTGGCTAATCTCTAAATTTCTAATTGTACATTTACCTAATTACCTCCCATTCTAATCGGCTAATCTCTAAATTTCTAATTATTCTTTTTCCTAATTACCTCCCTTCCTAATCCGCTAATCTCTAAATTTGTAATTTTACTTTCACCTCCCTCCGCCCTCCCTAATTGACTACTCTAGCTTAATATATAAAGTGGTAATAACCGTACTGCCAAATTTTACAGTTAGGGTTTACAATGTGACTTGGCATCCTTGTTAGCAATCCAGATAAGAGATAAAGTAGGAACTATCTACCTCTTCTTTAGGTAAGCCTAAACCCTAGACCCTATATGTACTACCAACTAGGCTGCCAGTAGGACAACCACATCAGGATGTAAAAACTCACAATAGCGAAATCAGTTTTCTAACATATAATTTAACTATGAGCGGTGATATAAGTATTGCGGCTTTCTACTTCCAAGACTTTACATCCTGACGTGGCGTCCACGTTGCAGTCCAAGTAGGAGATAAACTTAGAGATAAAATTTGCAAGATTTTTATTTTTCTAATAAAATATTATCCACCTATTCTATGGGTAAACCCTAAACCCTAGATATTCTCTTACTTAGAGCTGACGTAAAACCTCTAAGTAAAATCAAGAAGTGCTGATATCAGTTTTCTATAACTATATAAGCGAGTGAGTCAGTGACAGAGTGACTGAGTCAGTGATGAGTGATAACCCTATTACACTCTATCCATTTTTCCTTCGGACACTAGCTTTACTTTTCGGTTCCCAGAACTAGAGGGTCAAATCCCTTATCTCCAATTCCTTACGTTATTCCCTTAAACTGAAATGGCACAATCAAACCTAAATTTACTCCTCCTCGTCATCAACATCGTGGAAGACGACTTCGACAGTTCGACGAGTCTACAAATAGCAACAATCTCTCTCTCTCTCTCTCTCTCTCTCTCTCTCTCTCTCTCTCTCTCTCTCTCTCTCTCTCTCTCTCTCTCTCTCTCTCTCTCTCTCTCTCTCTCTCTCTCTCTCTCTCTCTCTCTCTCTCTCTCTCTCTCTCTCTCTCTCTCTCTCTCTCTCTCTCTCTCTCTCTCTCTCTCTCTCTCTCTCTCTCTCTCTCTCTCTCTCTCTCTCTCTCTCTCTCGTCCGAGGCATTTCACGAAGCTCCTAGTGCCAGGTATTTGATCCTCTTCCTAGTTCCTCCTTTGGTTATCATATTTTTCTATTTCTCTTTTTCTTTTTTCGGTGCTGCTATTTTAATTTCCTCTCTTCTTTTCATTTTTCCACCACTTAATGGAAAGTTCTTATATAAAGAGTAGCGGACTTATGGAATTCGAACTTCCACCACGGCGGCGACCTCTCCTCCTATGACGTCACTTTTGCCAGTTTTCTCTTCCCTTACTTTACCGGTACTCCCTCACTTTAGCCGGTCCTCCCTCACTTTAGCCAGTCCTCCATCACTTTAGCCAGTCCTCCCTCCCTCACCCCCGATTGAGGGAGGCCGGAGGGGGAGGGAGAGGGAGGCAGCAGAGCGGGAGGGAGAGGGAGGCAGCGGAGCGGGAGGGAGAGGGAGGCCGAGAAGCGGGAGGGAGAGGGAACGAGGCAGCGGAGCGGAGGGAGAGGGAACGAGGCAGCGGAGCGGAGGGAGAGGGAACGAGGCAGCGGAGCGGAGGGAGAGGGAACGAGGCAGAGGAGCGGAGGGAGAGGGAACGAGGTAGTGGAGAGGGAGGGAGACGGTGGCCTCCGTTTCCCTCCCGGTCCGCGGCCTCCGTTTCCCTCCCAGTCTGCGGCCTCCATTTCCCTCCCGCTCAGCAGCCTCCGTCTCCCAGCCGCTTCGCTGCCTCCCTCTCCCTCCCACTCCACGGCCTCCGTTTCCCTCCCTCTCCCTCCCGCTCCGGCCTTCCTTAGTTGGGGGCGAGGGAGGGAGGACCGGCTAAAGTAAGGGAAGAGAAAACCGGAACCCAAATGTTTCGGTTTTCTCTTTGCCGAAGAGGCACATGACGTGGATGCTACATAAGGCATCCACATCAGATTGTACCCAAATGTACATGTACGTAAAGTACTCATAGCAGTACTCTTCATATATTATAGAATAATGCTATGCGTATGTTATTGTACGTGTACATTTGTGTACAATCTGACGTGGATGTCTTACGTGGCATCCACATCAGAAGCCTCTTCAACAAAGAGAAAACCGAAACATTCCCTCACTTTAGCTGGTCCTCTCTCTCTCGCCTCACAGAGGGAGGCCTGAGCTGGAGGGAGGCTGCGGAGCGGGAGGAGACAGAGGCATCCTCTACACCCTCACCGCCACTATGGACCACGCCCTTTGCGAGATTGGGAGGGAGATTGGGTGGCTCGTCGTCTACGGCTCCATCCAGACCCACTGTGCCCTCCTGAAGGCGACGCAAATCGCCAGGATCGACCCGGTGAACTTCCAAGATCGTCGGACAACTTCGGGATGTCGGCGGCGGCACTGAGTGAGGGTGGCGGTGAAGGAGCACGTGGTGAGGGGCCTGGTGCCGCTCTTTCGTCTGCAGCAATGTCGAGATGATCCATTGACGGCAGTGGACCCACTAGGCCCAGTGTGCAAGGTGGCGAGGGAGTACGGGATGTGGGTCCACATTGATGCGGCCTACGCCAGCAGCGCCTGCATCTACCCCGAGTTCCGGTGTTTCATCGACGGAGTCGAGGAGGCCGACTCGTTCAGCTTCAACACCCACAAGTGGTTCTTCACCACCCTCGACTATTGCTTCCTCTGGGTCAAGGACCCGAGTTCACTGGTCAAAGCCTGATGACCAACCCGGAGTACCTCTGCAACAAGGCCACCGAGTCGCGGCAAGTGGCAAACTACAAGGACTGCCAGATCGACTTTAGTCACTGATTCAGGGCACTCAAGCTCTGGCTCGTCCCACAACTTTGACGTCTCCAACCTCTGCAACTTCCTTCGGGCCCACGTCAAGATGGCCAAGACCTTCGAAGGGTTGCTCGCCATGGACAAGCGGTTCGAGGTCGTGGTGCCAACGACGTTCGCCATGGTCTGCTTCCACCTCCTTCCCCCTTCCTCCCCCCGCTGCCGGAGACAACAAAGACGCTTCGACTTCGAGGGAAGAGAAAACCAGAACCGAAGAGACTTCTTACATAGATGGCACATAAGACATCCATGTCACATTGTAAGCAAATGTACGCGTACAGGAACGTACGCATAGCATTACTCTATATTATAGGAACGAAGAACAAAATTGGCTGTCCTCTATCACGAATCTGTCTGGTGAATGTAGCCGGGCAGGCGTGCATGAAGTACTCCTAGTAGGAAGAAGCCCTGCAGGTCTGTGGGCTATTGTAATGGTCGCTGCGCCGTCGACGACGCTGACGCCGTGGGAGGAGAGGTCGCCGGCGTGGTGGAAGCTGGGGGCCTTGTCCCCGGCGCCGGCGCACTCTAACCGGCCGCAGTCGCCGGTGACGCAGGCCGGTCCAGTGGTGGGGCGGGGCGGGGCGGCGAAGGAGCGGTGGGGGAGGGCGAAGCCGCCGCGCTCCACCACCTCGTGGCCGCCGTGCTCGTCGTCGCTTGTTATTTTTACCGGAATTTATTTTTCAGGGAAACATTTTAGTGACAAGTCTAACTGTATAACATATAAAAATATAATTTTGTTTTTCGTAGGAAACTGATTCGCGCCTTGCCCTGTTGTTCCTCCTCCTCCGGCGAGTCAAGCGGCCATCGGCGCTTAAGTCCTGCATACTTGAAAGTCGAGCCTGGACCAAGTGATTAAAAAGTGATCAACTTTTGATAGGATTGGCTGTCCTCTCCCGATGGTCCTGGTAAGCTGACCTCCATATAGAGCTGGCTTGATGAGAAAATGCTCTTGAAAGCATTCAAAATTGAGCACGTGCCTTGCACCAGTTTTTTTGGCAGCAAAATATGGTAACGTAGACCGAGAAAGCCTCCCTGTGAGTCCTGATCCTGGGAGACTTGAAATGTGGAGCCAAGGAAAACTGCCCCTCCTTAATTTATACTCTTCATTTATCAATGTTATGTAGAATTATATGTCAGATAAATAGTGTAGGGTGTCAAAACTGTAGGTTCACAATTCTTCTTCTGTTGCTAGATATTTCCTTGGGCAAGCAGTAAGAACTACTCTCATATGTGAATTTTCCAGCGCCAGCTTGTGATTCACAATTATTGATATGAGAAGTTTGCTAGTCTTTATTGTATTAAAGAGGAGAGATATGTTCGCCAAATGTCATTTTTGTTTGCTGCCTAATAGTTGAGATGTGGCTATAAGGGGAGGGTTCCACCTTAGAGGCATGCACCTGCATGAGCAGGTGTGGACGAAGTGGAATCATGAAATTTGGCTATTCTTTTGAGCTGATCTGTCAATCTGTTGTACTTCGTCTAGGTGCTCTCATAGTTGGTGATGCAAGAGTGGCTGAAAGATTCTCTGAAAGCTGGTGACGGGAGTAGTATTTTGAAGAGGATGAGAGGGAGTGGTGGAATTCTGGTTTGCTTGCTTAGTGGAGGTTCTGGTTTGCTTACTTAGTGGAGGTTCTGGTTTGCTTGCTTAGTGGAGGTTCTGGTTTGCTTGCTTATCTTCTATTAGTTATAGGCCAGCAGTTGCAAGAAATCTGAGAACATTATGGCTGCTGGGTTGTGTCAAGATCACAAGATAGAGAGTGAAGAGAAGGATATGCCTTCAGAAGTAGCCTGTAAAGCCCAGCAACTTTTTACGGATTTCATGACAAGGTATGTCCAAGGAGCCTAATTTGAGTGCGTATTTGATGATATTTAATACTCTCACAGAAGAATTAAAGAAAATGTCATCTTCCGTCTTTCTATAGCCTAAATCATGTTTTTGAATTGTCTTTTCTTTTCTGATTTATCTATGCAATTTGATCATAGAATTGCCAAGTTTGATGAACTTGCAACTTTTCGAAGCAAATTAATTGCTGGGTTTCGAGGCGAACTAGGTGAGTCTTTTTCTTGTGTCTCGTATGACTTGGTGCACCTATGTACTTTGCCGTTCACTAATTATGGTTAGTTTGATTCATTAGCAAAAGTCATTCAAACAAAAGAGGTATTACTAATTACGAACCGATTGCCTTATAAGATCTTTATTTTCTGTTCTACATGAAGCAAATGAAGAGGAAGGACCTAAACTTGGAGTTGCTTTGACATAAACTTGTGTATAGATGGATGCACTTGAAAAAGAATCTATCTGCTTTTACTGTTCACATAGTTCTTGGTTGGGTTTCCTAACTAGACAGTAAATATGCTTGAAACAGAGTCACTTCAAAGGCCTCCACTGCACAAGTCATCTGAAATAGTTGACAGAATTATTGAAACTAATGTGACTGAAAGAATGAAGAGATACGTTGCTGCATGATGTAGGCATGTACATAATGCAGCTCAAAACATAAACAAGTGTAAGAATTTCCTCCATGATTCCGTAGTGTAATCTGGTAAGTTTTTCTGTATCAAGAGTGTTGGCACTACACTTCCAGGACATTTTCTGGTATGTTTTGGTTTGCTTAAACCACATTGCTTGCAAAAGCGCTGTTGGTAATGTCAAAGAGTTAATGTAGGTTGCTCATGCCAAATATGTAGATGATGGTGATCATGGTATCATAACGAGGGAGCCATAAGATCCAATTTAATTGAGTTTCAGATACATTGATATATATATTGGGGGGTTAAGGGAGGGGGCGTGGCGAGGGAGGGAGGAGGAATATTTTACTTTTGAAGTATTTTTTCTTTAGTTAGTGTTTGTCATGCATGTTAGAAGCTGCTTGATAAAATTTTTATTGTTAATGTTATCTTCTTTAGTTTTGCATGCTTTTGGTAGATTGTACTTCCATGCTTGTTTTTGCTACAACTTTTAGGATCTTATTCTGCAATTATTGTGATCTTATCATCTCAAATCCCTCCCTATTGTCCTACAATAGGTTACATGGTTCTTTTCATTCAGAGAATATTATTGACTAATTACATTTTTTATTTTATTTCTCGTGGATAATTTATCAGAATATTACATCACTCTTGTTTTTAGCTTAAGGCACCATAAAACACTATATTTAATTATTAGAGTAATTTGTTTAAGAGTGATGATGAAGCACTTACCTTTATGTTCTACTTGCATACAACAGTGAGTGCTTGCATTCAAGGACTTCAAGAAAATCTGGTTGGAGGTAATTTAATCACTTTTACTCGTAAGTGCTTTAATATCTATTGCGAAATGAACAGTAAAATATAGAATTTTCCAAAAAAAATAAAATGTAGAAATAGAATATTTTACGTATTTTATAATATTATTATGTATTTTTACTCTTTTAATAATTTACATATTATTCTCAGAACAGGTTAGAAGTGATTGTGATAGAAGTCAGAAATAAGCAACAAAGAAATGCAGAAATAAGAATAAAATTTTATGCTGTTTCTCGTTGTCTTTTAATTGAATGCAGACATGTGGAGTTAAGGCACTGATGTTGATTTTTGCCACAAGTTTTTTTTTTTTCTCTCTCTAAAAATCTTCTTTCTGCAGGGAAGCTATTGCTTCATGAACTTGATAATATGGCAGCAGATGTAGCTGGTTTACTGACCTCAATTAACAAAATGAGTCACAGTTCAGTCCATAATAGTATTTGGTGCAGTAAGGTAATGCAATTATCTTTTTTGAGTTATGCTTTACATTGCCTTTTGTTTTCAACATGATGTCCTTTTTATTTCTTCCTTGACCCAAGTTATTAGTTTGCCCAGAGTCATTAGCATGCTTTACATTCCTTTTTCTTGGGTATACTCCTTAGAAACACATCTCTGACATACTGAGGTAGTTCTGACATCACTAGCAAAATATTGGCAATTCGAGAAAGTTTTGGCATATCCAGAAAAAGTTGTAGCATCTCTGGCATGTGCAAGCTTTTGAACAAAGAGTTGATGAAGAAGGCTTGCAAATGGGCAAAGTGCTGATGGCAATGAAAGTGACTACCTGAAAGAATAGTTATAAAAGAGTGAAAATGAAATAAATGAAACACAAGAAAGGAAACTGAGAGACAGCTACTGATCCATGTATCTTCTCTCCGCAACTCACAGGAAATCTAGGTTTTCTCTGCATCTGAGATCTGCTTAGTTACTGGGAGACAGCTACTGATCCTCCCTATATTCTCTAGGATGAAGCAGAATCTTACCACTATAGGTGCCTACAAGTCCCAGAATATGCTGTGATAATGAGAGTCGTTCTAAATATGTATGAGCTCGAGTACAAAATGCAGGTGAATGTTGTATGTACCTTACTCAGTATATATGGATCTAGTCTCTTTTCTCCAATATGGGTTTCAGTTTGCTTGGTTTGGTAGCAATGACAACACAGTTACTTTATAATGTTTGTTCCATATGAGTTGCTGGTGCACCCAATTAGTGTACGCCACATGGGCAGAGAAATGCCATGATGATAAAGTGCAACAATGTGTTATGGAAGTACACAATATTTTGTAATACTATAATAAAAAATAAAATACCACAAAACATTATAAAATACCATTGTCAATAATAAAATACCTCAAGAATTGAATGTCAAGGTTTGGGGCATTGCAGAACCCTACCTATTTAGAGTTGGATGGCGACCCATGCCGGAGCTCCCGTCAGCTCCTTCGGCGACCAAGACGAAGATGGAGCAATAGAATCGCTCGAGGCAGGAGAGACCCATCTAGAATCGAGGCGAATAATGACTGGATAACTGTAACTCGGAGACGGAAATCCCTATAGGAACCCCTTAGATCCAGATTCTTCCGCTTTGACGAGTCTGTGATAAACATAGAGGAGTGGATTGATTCAGAAAGCGGGACTGCAAAGACGAGCCTGAAACTCACAGTCTCGAAGGGCGACAAAAGATCTTTCGTAAGATTCCTGGCATCTTTGCTGAAGGAGTGCAAGGAGGCCCTCTCAGGTCTACTGACTTAGAAACCTTCAAGGAACGGAATCAGAGTGGTAAAATCAGAACGGGATACATTCCTCTTCATCGTATGTCTCGAGCCAAAGGAAACTTGCAAAATTATACACAAAAGAGCCATGAAGACTTTAGCCAGAGTTCACATTCCGGCGAAGGCGCCAAATGGTTTCACATGGAGCAAGGTAATGAAAGCCATGAAGGATTTACATGGAGCGCCAGAGGAGCACTGATGTAGAATGGAATAGGGCAGAGACGAAGGGAGAGAATACGAGAGAAGAAATAGGGTGAAAGAGGAAGAAAGGAAGGGGAAAGAGGTTTCACTATTCAATCAAAAATCAAGTCGTCCCGTTTTACAATATACATGGCCTATTTATAGGCTAATTAAACCCTAATAACACTTTGAATCCTACTAAAATACTGTCTCAAAGATAAATAAGAAAATACTCTCCTACTTTTACTCTGATTAGGACTGTAGAGTCCTATTTCGGCGCCTAGCATAGGTCTTAAGACCTTGTGCTACGTCATTCCCTCCCAGTGGAGAAGAACTCAACTCCGGGGAGTTAAACTGCAAATAAGAATCCAACAAGGCAGGGGCGAGTTGATGCAGTTCGTCTTCAGTAATCCAAGTATCATTAGAAGAAGGACGATCTTTCCAACGCACATGGAATTGGCGATCATCCCCAGTCACCGATGTAACGTACTTATCTTCAAGGACATCCACAATCACATCTCGCGGAGCAATAGTCTGTGTAGGCAATCGGGGAACCAAAACGGAAGATGGACCTGCAACCATAGAAGAAGGCAACACATGAGGCTCAAATGTGCCTCGGTAAGCAAATAAATCTGCCACATTGAATATAAGACTGATAGACAAATCAGGAGGTAAATCAAGGACATATGTATTGGATCTGAGACGACGAGTAATTGCAAAAGGACCAATGGATCGGGCATGAAGTTTCTTTATGGCATTTGGTGGAAAACGGGCAGGGTTAAGATGAGCCATAACATACTCACCAACCTGAAATTCTTTAAACCTACGAGTGCATCAGCAGAAAGCTTATAATTTTCATTACTCAGCAATTTTACGTTTTATCTCAGCATGTAGGTTATGGATGTGTTCCGCAAAAGTGTGGGCAGATTCAGAAGGCCGATAGGCAGTGGGTAGGGGAATAAGGTCAAGAGGTTGTTTGTTTGATATGCCATAAACAATTTTAAAAAGGCTTTTACCAGTGGTGCGATTGATAGAATTATTGTAAGCAAATTCAGCAATGGGTAAAATGACATCCCATGTAAGGAAAGCCTTATGGGCAGCAGTTGTCCATTTGAATTCACCCTTTTTTAGGCACTCTGTGATTGGTGCAGTGATAGTGCTAAACCCTCTAATGAATCGATGATAAAAAGAGGCTAGCCCATGAAAGCTACGAGCTTCCGTCAGAGTAGTTGGTTCAGGCTACTCTCGAATAGCCTTGAGTTTATCAGGGTCAGCCGCAATTCCTTGAGACGAGACAATGTAGCCAAGAAAGAGGACTTGAGTTTGCACAAAGGCGCATTTCTCGAGGTTGGCATATAATTTTGCGGCTCTTAAGGTAGTCAAGACTTGACGAAGATGGTCTAAATATTGCCCCTCAGATGTGTTGTAAATCAGAATGTCATCAAAGTAGACCACAAGGAATTTGCCAATGAAAGGTCGAAAAATGTTGGTCATGACTCTCATGAAGGTACTTGGGGCATTAGGCATACCAAAAGGCATTACCACCCATTCATACAACCCATCCTGAGTTTTAAAGGCAGTTTTCCACTCATCTCCTGGGCGAATTCTAATTTGATGATATCTACTCCGTAGATCTATCTTGGAGAACACTTGAACACCGGCTAGGTCATCGAGCATATCGTCTAACCATGGGATGGGAAATCGATATTTCACGGTGATCTTATTTATAGCTTGACTGTCCACACACATACGCCATGATCCATCTTTCTTGGGGGTTAACAACACAGGAACGGCACAAAGACTTAGGCTATGATGGATAAAACCTTTCTGTAGCAAACCCTCTATTTGCCTATTCAACTCAACTCGCTCAGTGGGGTTCATTCTGTAATGTGGAAGGTTAGGCAATTGGGCACTTGGGGTGAGGTAAATGGCATGCTGGATGTCTCTCATGGGGGGTAACTCATTCGGGAGTTCCTTTGGTATGACATCCTAAAACTCTGTCAATAGTCGGTGAACACGGCTATGGATGGGAGCATCTGTCAGGAAGTGAAAACTGTCCTTGTGTACTAGTGCTAGGGATGTAAACGGGTAATAAACGGTACGTAATGGGTTTCCATTTACTGTTTATTTTTTTGAAACCCTTGCCCGTTTCCGTCCGTATCCGTTTAGTTCCGTGAAATCCTTACCCGTTTATTACCCGTCGGAAAACCGGGTAATCGGGTAATAAATGGGTAATAAACGGGTAAATAATAAAAAAATATATAAATCATAAAAAACCCAAAAAAAGAAGAAATATTAAGAAAAATACTAATAAACAGTCAAATACAACACTTTTCTAGAGTTAAAAATACAAGTTACATAACACAAAAATCAAAAACAAATATAAATTGTCTCCAACACTTAAAATTGACTAGGGACTAGAGAGGGACTAGAGAGGGAGCAATGAGTCAATGACTAGAGACTAGAGAAGGAGGGAAAACCAAAATTAGAATATTAATTTATTAGAGAAGTAAGTAACTAGTAATTAAAATCAATGATATTACTTATAACTTATTAAGAATTTAGGGTATATGACGTAAAATGTTATGGGGCAAAAAATTTGAATTATGTAAGCTAATTGTAAAAATATGAAATCATCTCGTGTATTTGTTAATTACTAAGTTAATCTTTATAAAATTTTTATTATGAATTATAATATGTTTATTTTTGTATGACAATTGTTTACATTTATAAAAATAGTTGTCATATGTATAAAATCTGACATTTGTAAGAAAAATAAATTTTTTTAATCTTAGATTACTCATACTACCTTATTTAGTTAATTATGAATTTACAATATATGATTTATCCTTTATGACTATGAGTCTATGACTATGACTAAGGATTCTTTATGAGACCATGAGTTAAAGTCAATATATATTAACTTCTAATAATTACCAAATTATTTAAATATATTCAAATTCTCTCCAAACTTTTCAACTCTACAAATTTTTTTAATAAGTGATAAAAAATATAATAAGGTTTTTTTGTAAAAATAAGTATTTTATGGTTAAACTAAGTAGATATATAAATTTACAATATTACCCTTACTTAAACGGTAAACGGGTTCGGAAGAGCTATTTTCGTTTCCGTCCATTTATTAAACGATAGAGCGGGTAAACGATAGAGCGGTAAACGGGTAATAATATTTTATTTCCGTTTAGTTCCGTTTATTAATCGGGCGGACGGTAGAGCGGGTAATCGGCTCCCGTTTACATCGCTAACTAGTGCAAAGATTAGACCAGATTCGGTTCCCGCCTGCGCAAATTGTTTAGGAGATAGTATTTGCAGGCGGTTAGCGGGAACATTGGTAAGAGAAGGGGAAACAGACTTTTGTGCAGGGGTAGGTATGACAGGGTGAAGTAAAACAGTTTTTGTGCCATGACTAAATGAGTAGGTGTTTTCTCTGCCAAAGTGCTTAACATCATGATTGTACAACCAAGGTCGACCTAACAAAATGTGAGCAACATCCATAAGTAAGACATCACAATACAGATACTCCGAATAAGGCCCAATTTGAAGGGGTACTAGACAACATTCCGTAACAGGGAGTGAAGTTTTATCTACCCAGGCAACTCGGAAAAGATGTGGGTGGGGTTCCGTATGAAGATGAACTGAGCTAGAGCTGTCCTAGAAACTACATTCATGGTACTACCCCATCAATAACAATTTTACAGGATTTGTTTTTCAGTGGAATAATAGTGTGAAAGATGCTAGTGCGCTTCCAAGTGTCAGGTGGAGCTGGGGCAGATAAGATGCATCTCATGATAGCAGAAACATGGTGTGGGTTAGTAGGAGGATCATCATCAAGTAAGTCATTGTCATAGCCGTGATCCTCCATGGGAGTAATAGCAACAATTTCAGAATCGCCCTCAAGGGCAAGTTCATCAACACGTTCCATTGCTAACGTGCGATTTGGACAACGAGAAGCAATATGACCCTTTGGATGACAATAATGACACTCTATGGCATTCTGGGGAGCAGAGTATGAATTTTGAGGAACCTTGTTTTCACTAGGAAGAAGTGCAGAACTAGGAGTTGTGGAGGCCCGCGGGAAAAAAGACTGTGGCCGAGGGGTCAACCTAGATGAAGGGGTCACCTGACCTTGACGAAGATCATTAGACGAGATTAAAGCACGCCTTTGAGAAGGGTATTGAAGGTACTTCTCAAACTCGAGGGCTTTATGATATGCCTCCTCTAACGACTCTGGGGCATAGATAGTAACCTCTCGTTTGATATCCGCTCGTAACCCATTAACAAACCTAGACACAGTGAATCTCGGATCCTCATTGATGTCACTCCTTAATAACAATTCCTCAAATTTGGCAATGTAATTGTCTACACTAGACGATCCTTGCCTATGGGTTAATAATTGGTTGAACAACTGGTCTTTGTAATAAGGAGGGAGATATTTTTCTTTCAACTTTTCTGTCATCTCAGCCCAAGTGGAAATGGGTGGGTATCCTAATCTCTCAGTGTTATGCTGAACACTTTGCCAATAACGTTTGGTGGACCCTACCAACTTCATCTTTGTGAAACGAATACGTTGTGGTACCATTCAAAATAATCATTCATGTTATATAACCAATCAAGAAATGCACCAGGATCTAATTTTCCATCGAACTCAGGGGCATCTACCTTGACCCTCCTAGACATGTCAACTACTTTATCATGAGGGTACCTAGGACGATCCATATGGGTACGATATCAACCTTGAGTTCTATGACCTTGTCGAGTAGGTATGGGGGGCTGTTAGTATTCTTCATCAGAGAAGAAGTCCTCAGCAGTAGGTTGTTGGTCGGTCAAAGGTGTTGGTTGTGGCAAGATACCTGCTGTGTGTGTTCGGTTATTCTTGTAGGAAGGTGACACTACAGAGCTTTGACCCCTAATCGGTTCCCAACTAGATTCCCTCAATGACTGTTTTTCAGGATTTCTTTGAGTGGTCACATAATCATCAAGGAAGCGGTTAACCGAGTTTATAAATTGGGCAACTGTTTGGGCGAGTTGGTCAAGCCGGTTCTGGAGGTTGGACATATTAGCCTCACTGGTGGTCACTCTTTTTTCAAGGTTATTGTGTTTTTCTTCAAGGGTATTGTATTTGGCTTCAAGGTCTTTCACGGTCATGATGGGAGAAAAGAGAACAAATATAACAAAGTGCTGAGAGAACTAAAATAACTGAGTAAAAAAAATATAAAATATCTGCTAACACATAAAGTAAGTAAAGAAATCCACAATAGGTTGGAAATCAGAGTTTTTTCCATTTAATGTGAACAACTGTACCAAAAAATTAAACTAAGAAAAATTCCCAGGTAATTGGAGGAAACACAAAAGGTCTCGCTTAAGACCCAATTTCCTTAGACTCTTAAGTCTTTTTGACAGAAATTACTCGAACAAAATACTTTGAAGAAAGTTTTTTTTTGACTGGCTCAAAATTTTGTGGAGGTAGAAAAAAATGTGTTTGAATTTAGACCCAACCAAATAAAAATTTGAACCTCTTAATTAAACTACCAGACTATACTCAGAAGGGCAAAGATACAGCGTACCGATTTACACCGAGTTCACCTGTTGAACCAACTTAAATGGAGCCGGACTGTGTTGACCCAACCCGCAATGTGATGAACCGAACTGGCTGAATTGAAGTGAACCGGCCGAGTTGAAGCAAACCGGCCGAGTTGAAGCGAATCGGCCGAGTTGAACCGAATCGGCCGAGTTGAAGCGAACCGGCCGAGTTGAAGCGAACCAGACGAATTAAAGCGAACCGGCTGTCTTGACCTGAAGAAAATTCACCCGGACCGAGCCAAAACCTAAGTTGAAGCTCTCGATTTAATCGGGAGCTAAGTCTCGTTTTTCATCTACGGGAAGGGTGGAGGAAGGAGAGGGTGAGGTCAAAGGCGGCGACGGATGCGACGGCGACGACGGCAACGGCGGTGACGGCTCGTGACGGCTTGCAGCGGCAGCGGGCGAGGAGGCGGAGACAGCGACGGTGGGCGGCTTGCGACGACGAAGGCAGAGACGACGAAGGCTTCTACAGGGAGTTCTAATTTTCTAGTTTCTTCTTCTTTTCGTTTTCGTCTCAGTTGTTGGCGAGATTGGGTATAGGTCAGAGGACATTGACCCGGCTCTGATACCAAATTGATGTAGAACGGAATAGGGCAGAGACAAAGGGAGAGAATACGAGAGAAGAAATAGGGTGAAAGAGGAAGAAAGGAAGGGGAAAGAGGTTTCACTATTCAATAAAAAATCAAGTCGTCCCGTTTTACAATATACATGGCCTATTTATAGGCTAATTAAACCCTAATAACACTTTGAATCCTACTAAAGCACTGTCTCAAAGATAAATAAGAAAATACTCTCCTACTTCTACTCTGATTAGGACTGTAGAGTCCTATTTCGGCACCTAGCATAGGTCATAAGACCTAGTGCTACGTCAAGCACACTACGGCGGGCGAAGTCCAGCCAGACCACACCCAAAGCGAGATACCACAAGTCAAAATCCCAGTTGAAGAATGGTTGGATGGCGAGAAAAGGCTGGCACCAGCGGTGTTAATCCAGGCCGTCAGCACCAGGCAAACATGTGAAGAAATATCTGAATGGGTTGAGGGCGCCCTGTCCGTCTCATACAGGCCCCCCTCATCCTCGCTCGGTAACCGGAAATGGATTGTCTGGCTTGAGAGGGTAGAAGAGTGCACAACACTATGTGAAGCCTGGTCCGAGAATGCGAACCTTCCTTTTGTGAGGATAGTTCCGTGGAGGGACAACAGGTCCAAACCCACCGGTGAACTGTGGCTTTCTGTCTTCGGAATTCCGATAGAGTAATGGAGTGAGAGGGTGCTACGGAACATATTCAATGCTTTCGGGGATTTAATATTCTTGGACGAGGCGGCAATCTCAAAAAAGTCGCTATAGGTGGCAAGACGCTTCATTAGATGGAGAGGCAAGTGGCACCTAGAGGCACATGCACCGTCACAGTTGAAGGGAAGATATTCACGGTACTTGGAATACCAGAGCTTTGTGCCCAAGGCACGTCACCGGAGAAGACAAAGGAGAGTCAAGCAATGAGTCCGAAACCCGGAATTTTGGACCCTGGACTCACTGAATTGCCCGAGTGGACACCGAGTCGGTGGAACTTCCGGATTTCAAATTCACCTATGACAGGGAACACCCCCTTGTCACATAACGCTCAGGTTGACCCCTATAAGCACGCCTTGTTAGAAAGGGCGGAAAATGGAGAGCCTGGACAAGACCAATCGATGCAACTGGCGAATGGCGAAACCAGTGTGCTGCCTGCGGTTTTCGACCAAGGAAGCAGATTTGCAATCCTCGCAATCCGGGAAGGACCGTCCCAAGACGAAAGCCCCCCAATACCCAACGGTCACAACCAAGCACAAGCCTCCTTGCAAACCATATTTAGCAATCCAATCTTCTCCCCGTAGGACGCACCTTGCAGTGACCAGGAGAGGTAGTACAGGAACTGCACGCCATACAAACCTATTAGCGCCGAAACCTCTCACCCTTAGCCTCGGGGCCAACTGCAGTCGCTCCATGGCACGGCGGCGGAGTCGTCCACCCCGAAGTGAGCTGGCTGTACGTGCCTCACCAGATCCAGACGGCCAAAATGATCAACCTAATCCCGAAGTTGTGGGCAAGGCTGACGTGGAAGGCACTGTGGACAATCAAGAGCATTTTGAATTTGACTCTTTTAATCTTAGCAGGAATAGGAGCAGTCTTTTCTCAGCACCCAGTGGAGGCGCTCCATCCTACATCCAGACAAAGGCTGATCCACCAGGACTGAGCGACCACGTTGTGGCTGGAAAGCGCAGGCAACAACACGGGCCGCCACACTGAAGCAAGCTGGGATATATTACCCAAGTTGCGCTAATCATGGAGGAGGTCAGATACAACCATCAGGAAAATCCCATTTCAAGGAACCCTACACAAAGGGGCAGGGTGTGTGTGATCAGACGAGGAGTCGGGAGGCGTCCATACCCTTAGCTGTGTCTAATTTCATGGAATGTATGGGGTATTGGCAGCCCCCTTAAAAAAGCTAACATTAGGAGTACCCTGCAATCAAATGAAGTAAATCTTGTGATCCTACAAGAAACAAAGGTGAATGAAATGAAAGAAGAAATAATTAAGGATTGGCCCCGTTTCCACATCCAGATTGGATAGCCATCGATGCACATGGAACTTCAGGAGGAATCCTCGCATTTTGGGACTCTTCCCAATTCCAGCTCGAAGATAGTGAAAAAGGCGCGTTCTGTTTGGGAGTCAGGATCAGGGACAAAATTCAGAACCTACCCTGGAACTTAGGTGGAATATATGGGCGTAGCTCGCATGAAGGGAGATCCCTATTCTGGGAAGAGCTCGAAGATGCCTCAAACAGGTGGGACGGTCCGTGGCTGTTGGCCTGTGACTTTATCGCCATACGCTTCAGGGCCGAGAAGTCCCCCGCAGCAACACGAATTACCATAACAATGCGAAATTTCAACGATTTCATCACGGCTAACGACCTCGAAGAAATCCCCACTACAGGCAAGTTATATACCTGGAGCAATCGGCAGCAACAGCCGATCCTTACAAGAATTGATCGCTTTCTTGCCACACCGGAATGGTTGCGCCTATACAATGAAGCCACCGGACGGGTTTTAGGCAAGGTGGTGTCTGACCTTTGGCCGATACTCCTAGATATCAAACTATGTCAATGGGGGAAAGATGCCTTTCGACTTTGAAAATAAATGGCTCCTTGACCCTGAACTTCGTGCGAAGCTCAAAACGTGGTGGGACTCGAGAAGCGAAAGCAACGAAAGAAGCAATGGTGACATTGTTGCCAAGCTCAAGAACCTCAAATTAAACTTAATTGGGTGGGCAAAGCAGCAGAAGGCCATTGCAGAAACTCAGAAAAGGCTGCTCAAGCTCCACATCGACGGGCTGGATGCCACTGAAGAGGAAAGATTTCCATCGCAGGATGAATTTTTTGACAAGGAAGCTTCCTCAGACATGTTAAGGCTCATAAATCACAGAGAGTCAATTTACTGGAGGCAATGTGCAAGGTTCCATTGGCTAAAGGAAGGTGACACAAACTCCAGATTTTTTCACACAATTGGCTCTTCAAGATGACGACGAAACAGAATTAACTCTTTGCTGATTAATGGAGAATTGGTTTCTGATCAGGACCGTGTTACTACGGAAATTGTGGAATTTTTTGGGAGATTATATGGGACAGACGATGGGTGCAAGCCGTGTATAGAGGGTCTTCAATTCATGCAACTGTCCCAGCAGCAGAGAAACACAATTGGGGCTCCGTTCTCAGTGGAGGAAATTGAGTAGGTTGTTACCACCATGCCAAGGGACAAAGCCTCGGGCCCCGATGGGTTTAACGGAGAATTTTTCAACGAAGCTTGGCTGTTCATGAAAGAAGACATCCAACAACTATTTCAAAATTTCTACGCCAATGGCCTAACCCAGAAAAGCATTGGAGCTTTGATCATAGCACTTGTGCCAAAGAGAGGAGTGGAGCAAATTGGAGAATTCAGGCCAATCAGCCTAGTCTCCAGTACATATAAAATCCTAGCGAGAGTGCTGGCGGCCAGATTAAAAGCAGTACTGTTGAGCGTCATCAACAAAGAGCAGAGTGCCTTCCTGCCCTCCAAATAAATTGTTGATTCCACCATGCTCGTCCATGAAGTAGTAGATCATCTATCCAAACAAAATGACCCCAAGGTGATGCTGAAATTGGATCTGGAGAAAGCATTTGATCGTGTAAATTGGAGATACCTAGACCAAATTATGAAAGCCATGGGTTACGGTATCTGATGGCGAAAATGGATCTTTTCATGTTTATCCTCTGCCCGTTACTCAGTCTCTATCAACGGCTGCCTCTTTGGCTACTTTAATGGGGTTCGTGGTATCAGGCAGGGTGACGCCCTGTTGCCGCTCTTATTTAACATTGTCACTGAAGGCTTCACTTCTTTCTTCAAGCAGCTAATTCGAGCTGGGTGGCTGCAACACCCCCTGAATAACATGAATGCCTTGGTACAATATGCCGACGATACAGTAATATTTTGTGATGGCAAGCTCAGTCAAGTGTAGAGACTAAAAGCAGGACTGGCGCTGATGGAAGCCTCTACTAGCCAGAAGATCAACTGGGCGAAGACTAAACTACTTGGCATTAATACGCCGGGCAACCTAGTAGACAGAGTTGCAGTTGAACTCGGTTGCGAGGTAACCTCTCTCCCAGTAACTCACTTGGGTTTGGCAATTTTTAGAGGGAGAGCCAGCGGAAGTCTCTGGGATGCAGTCATTGAAAGAATGAGGACGCGGCCCGCATCATGGAAATGAAGGCACCTATCGAAGGCAGGAAAAGTCATTTTCCTTCAATCATGCTTAGTGGGGATCCCCGCCTACATGCTGGGATTCATGCAATGTCCAAGTGGAATAGTGAATGCAATTGAAAAAAACATGCGACATTTCCTGTGTACGGGCAACCGCAAAACATTTAAGCACAATTTGACAAATTGGGGAGAAATCTGTAACCCAAAGCAACATGGGGGCTTGGGAATTCGATGAATCAAGGACCTCAACAGAGCCCTTCTACTCAAATGGTGTTGGAAACTCAATCTCCTAGCTAGCCAGCAATCACTTTGGGCCGAACTTTGATTGGAGGGGAATTTTTAGAAGAGACCTAAACGATGAGGAAGCATGTGAGCTAAGTCACCTGGACCAGAAAATTTCGGGATTCTACTTTGACCAACAACAACACGATATGCTAATTTGGGCCCCAAGTACTATGACGTTCTATAGTACCATCAGAGTTGTACTTGATTTTGTATACTCATTTACACCCTATGGTTTTCTTACCAAGTGACAAATTTGTAATAGTTCATGGTCTATTATGTTGAAGAGCTTCAATCTTCTTTCGCATGGCTTCACGCCATTGAGGATCGCAAACTGCTTTAGAGAAGCTCGTGGGCTCATGACAAACACAAGAAGAAGAGAACTTATTGCAAGTCACATAATTAACTATGGGATAAGGTGTACGTGAAAATAGAGATAGAGCGGAAGATGCATAGAGCAGGTCTATTGATCGCTTAGTATGACGAACATAGTCTGGCAATCGTATTGATGATTGGCGCACTCAGGAACTGTGCCTGACGACACTATGGGAAAGAACAAAAGATAAACCAGTTTTTTCATCAAAAGAATCTACAATAGCTGGTTTCAATAGATCAAGATCAGTCCCCCTTACATCAGACGACCTAGAAACTCGCAATACATTAGGCACTGGTACAGCAGATATCTCAGAAGATGGTACATTTTGGATTGCAGTTACAAAATCCTTGCCATAAGCCACAGGATGAATAGGATTAGGAAAGAGAGGAGAAGAGGTGGGAAGATTCTCATAGAACACAACATCTTGAGAGTTAAAGACTTCCCTGGTTTGAAGATCATACAATCTCCACCCATTTTTCCCTTAAGGGTATCCAACAAAAATACACTTCTGACTACAAGCAACAAACTTGTTTCTGTCACGAGGAATTTTTAAAGCAAAGCAAAGACACCCACAAATTTTGAGGTGATTATAGCAAAGTTTTGTCCAAAAATAATATCATAAAGGGTTTTACCGTGAAGAATTGAAGTCGGTGTATGATTACTAAGGTAACTTGCCATAAGAATATATTCACCCCAAAAATCAATAGGTAAGTTTGTTTAAAACCGAAGAACACGAGCAACCTTAAGAAAATGACATTATTTTCATTCGACCAGTTCATTTTGTTGAGGGGTACCAACACAAGATTTTTCAAACAAAAGACCATTTTCAACAAAATAATCTTCCAAAGATATAAATTTGGTCCCATTATCATTGCAGATGCGTTTCACCCTCTTATTTCATTGAGTTTAAGTGATTGCACAAAATTTTTTAACCAACTTCATTTAATTAATGCATTTCTTAAAAGCAATCTAGATTAGCAAGTGTATATGCAACAAGCGTCATGGTATTGAGATCCTGATCAGGAGAATGCAATTTGCCGACTCAAAAAATCACTCTACAACCTCAAACAAAATCCTGTATGTACTACACACTATCAAAGGCAAATTCTTGTCTTCATCTTCAACACTCCACTAGGAGTATTATAGTTTTACACAAACTACAATAAATCTAGTGTTTCATGGCATAATGAAACATGTCGACCTAGAAATCACCGTGTAAGGGAACAATTTGTATCCGGCAAGTTACAGGTTAAAGTATACACTAATGAGGGATCATGTAGCCAATGTGTTCATAAATGTGTTGGTGTGAGCTATCTTTAGCAAAATTATGGGAATAGAGTTCTATAATGTAAATCCTTGTATAGGAATATTTTATTTTTCTTATGACTCATGTACAGCTGAAATAGGCATGAAATCTCCTTTAAATATAGGTTTTAACCTATGTAACGATGAATGAATGAAAATACTTTTTATCATGGTATCAGAGTATACGATTATCTTTTTTTTTGTTTTTTTAGCAACTTGTTCTGTATTCCAGTACCAGAAAAGTGAAATAGTGAGTTCTTTGATTTAGAGTACTCGAAAAAGAAGAACGAAGAAAAAGATCGAAGAAAAAAATCAAAGAAGAAGATCAAAGAAGAAGATGAAGAGAAGGGAAAGACAATACTATTTGTGCATTGTAGGACGATAGTGGTTTCCATCCTCCTGTTCCATTGCGATCCCTTTCAAGAATATTTGACCAAGAGCTTGCATTCCCAGAATTCTAACACCTCTTCACGACATACATTCTTCTCATTTTGCTTCCTCAAAGTAGCACTATATCTGGTAATAAATTTCCCGATATTTTCTGCCTTGTTATTGCTCTTCATCATGGCTATCGAAGTATCTCTACACAAAATTTGATATTTGTTGCTTTCGAAGGATCGTCCACAACAAAATTCTGTTATACTTTGCTGTTCTCTTCATATCACAGTCAAGAGGACCTTGATGACTTACTCTTTTGTCACTTACACCAATGGACTACCATTGATTTGGCCAACTCTGGCTGCCTTCAAACCGATTCCTTCATTGGAAAACTAACCACAAAGGTGGTTTATGTTTTGGCCAGTGCTTTCAAACCCATTCCTTCTACTATTTCTATTGGAATTAAGTTGGATGGGACCAACTATGGTCTTTGGACCCAAGTTGTTTTGATCTGTCTTGGGAAAAGACAAGTTCGCGTATATCAATAGCAATTTTCTTCAATTTATTAGAGAGATCCACTCTTTCGAAAGTGGCGCAAAGACAATGCCATTGTCAAAGAATGACTTATTAATTAAATGGACCCTTCTCTTATCTGTAACTTTATTCGACATCCAATAAAAAATCAATGAGGAATGTCATTGTCACGACCTATTATAAGAGTAGCGATAACTCTCAAGTATACACTCTTCGACGACGTGTGACTCAGCTTGTCTGAAATAATTTAGACGTTCCACAGAAATGTATTGTAATGATCTCAAAGGTCTTTGGCGTAATATAAAATTTCGATGTCCCAATCCTGTTGAGTGTGTTGCTGATGTAGGGAAATATATATAAAAGAAGATCGGGTATATGTTTTCTTGGATGGACTCGATGACCGACTTGATAAAATTTGAGGTGTTGTAGATAGGAGCACTTCCTACTGTTGGACAAGCTTATGCTCATGTCCGTTGGTAGTTGTCTATCAAGCCATCACGAATAATGATGGTGCGGATGATACTTCAAGAGTTGTTCTAGCCTCGAAAGGACTCAAATTTGTGTCAAATAGAGACAGAAAAACTGTGATGTTGTGGATTCTAATGAGATAATGGGCAAAACAGACGTTGTGAAGCAGTTTCCCGCCTTTCTCTTATTCCCGTTTCTGGAACTTCTCAAGAAACATCGACAACTAATACTCTTGTTATTGACTCTTTTATTCTCCACAGGATGGCGAGCTCAATGCATCGATTCTTGATTCGGGAGCCACATATCACCTGACCTTTGATGTTACTGATTTCTCACTAAGGAGATTATTAGGCGTGGTACTAGGAGAGGGAGGGCTATATTATTTAAGATGATTTCAGTATGGGTAGAGAAAATAATGTACACCATTAAGTTGGAATTAAAGAGTAACAACCTTGGTTTTGGCATAGATGATTAACACATCCATCATTTTGTTATATGCAACCCTTGTTTCCTAAGCTATTTTACAAATGTATGAATCTAATCTTACATGTGATACTTGCGATGCAGTTAAAAGTCATCGAGTTACTTATTCTTTGAGTATGGATATAATTGATGTTCACTTTGCTCTGGGATCTTTCCGCGGTTACTACTGTGTCAATGTGTCGATGGTAATTTGTGATCTTTGTAGATTGTTGTACTCGGATGATGTGGCTTTACCTACTAATACATAAAGATGAGGTCCTAGATTTGTTTCAGTCCTATCATATCATAATTCAGACTCAATTTTCTACTCAAATTAAGCTTCTTTGGTTAGATAATGGTATAAAATATGTGAATCAACTGTTTTATTATTATTTTCAACAACATGGGCTTATTCATTAAAACGCATGTCTACAAATCCCTCAACAAAATGGAGTTGCTCAGTTAATAAAGGGCATATTCTTGAAATTGTGCGGGCAAGGTAAACTTGGTGATCACGTGCTTGGCCGATATTGGGGTAATGTGATCTCCATAATAGTGCATCTTCTCATTAGTATGCCATCAAGTTTCAAAATCTACTTCAGGAACTTTCCTCTTTGTTCATCTTCACGAAACTCGATCCCTGCACTGTCCAATGTCTCTCTTGGGAAATGGAATTCATGAAATAGGTTACCGATGTTAATATTTGATTACTGAAAGAACTTATATGACTACGGATGTGACTTTCTTGGAATCTGCCACCTTTTCAAGCCAAACAAATTCTCTGCTTCACCATTTAGTTGGCTTAATGACACAGAATATTCAAAGTCTTATGACAAAAATAATGAAGATGAAGCAGACATAGAACCCCTTCTTACTCCAGTACCCTATGATTCTTCACATAATGATATTCCCGAGGTAAGTTATCCTACTATACCTTTAAATTCTAACAATAGAGATACTATAAGTGTTTATACTTTACCTTACAAGCATAATCGAGGCAAACCACAGTAGATATTGTCCAGAATTTGAACAACGAAGGTCAAGGTACCCAATTGCAAATTATGTGTCCACAAAGTTCTCCAAAACCTCTCTAGACCTTTCTAGACACTTTCCTCGTGTCATGTACCTAATACTGTTCATGAAGCATTATTCCACCCAAAGTGGACTCAAGTTATGAAGAAGGAAATACATACGTTGTTGAAAAATGACACATGGACCTTTGTTCCATTTCCTAAAGAACAAAAAAATCAATGGAATGCAGACGGATCAATTGAGAGACATAAAGCCAGAGTGGTGGCAAAAGGATATACACAGACGTATGGTGTTATTGTCTCTTGTAGAGATGTATATGCCTGAGTGGTGACAATTAGCTTATGAATTCAAAATGAAGAATCTAGGAAGAGTAATTTTTTTCTTAGGAATTAAAGTTACTAGATCAAAGCAATATGTATAATTTTCTCAAAGAAATTATATTTTAGGCTTACAATCAGAAGTGAGAGTACTAGATCGTAGGTCTGGAGACATACCAATTGTCCAAAATCACAAACTCGGACAGTGCCCTGATCAACCTACGAACAAAGAAAGGTATCTAAGATTGATTGAAAAACTTATTTATCATTCACACACTTAATAATGTATATGTTGTGAGTGTTGTTAGATAATTCAGATATTGCATGGATGTATTGATCAAAATTCTTCAATTCCTAAAATCTTCTCTTGGAAAGGGGATTATGTTCTTGAAGACTAATCATTTAAGGGTTGAAGGATATACAGATGAAGACTGGGTATAAATATTTCCTATAGAAAGTCAATTTTAGGTTGCTTCACATTTGCTAGGGGGAATCTCGTTACATGGAGAAGTAAAGAGCCAAAAGGGCTAGTATTGTCACGAGACGAAGCTGAATTTGTATGAATGGCTGAGGGTTTTTGAGAACTTCTCCGACTTAGAAAATTGTTAATGGAAATTGGTTTCGGTCCTAGTTGTGAGATGATTTGTTTTTGTGATAATATGGGTGTCATTGATATCTTAATCTAGTTCAACATAATCGAACAAAACATGTGGGGTTGATTGATATTTTTCAAATAACTTATCCGAAGAAAAAATAATTCGATTTCCTTTTTTAAAGTCCGAAGACCAGCTAGTAGAGTTACTTACAAAAGCAGTTTTCATTAAAAATTTCTACAACTCATCTGATAAGTTGCGCATCCGAGATTTCTGCTCACCAACTTGAGGGGGACTGTTGGGGTGAGTTGTCCTAAGCAAGATCATGGTAATAGAATTCCCGTAATATACATCTATTATAGATATTTTTTTATTCTTGCCATGAGTTGTGTATAACTGAAGTAGACATCAAATCTCTGTAAAATATGTGTTCAAAACTGTGTCTCAATGAATGAACACTACTAAAAATCTGGCCTTCACCAACGGTTTATAACCGCCGGTGAAGGCAGTTTCACTGCCGGTGAAAGATACACCGGCGGTTATCAAACAGCCGGTGATGACTGTGTCGGTAAAACTTACACCGACGATTTCAACCGTCGGTAGAGAAAAATCTTCACCGGCGGTATGTCTCACCGGCTGTTTAAAAATGCCAGAGGAAAAGTACTATTCCAGTGAAGAAAGAGAAATAAGTGTATACCAGCGGTCTATAACTCCCAATCAAACATTTACTTTAACTGCCAGTAACTAACTTTAACAGCCAGTAACTTCAATAATTTTAAAAAAAAATATTTTTTTTTGAAATTTTGTTTTTCTTGATAAAACAAATATAACTAATACTAATGACAAAGACATTGATCTGAACAGTAATTACATAATTCATTACATATATGAAACTCAAAGTTTATTATATATATGAAACTCAAAATTCATTACATATAAAAATATTAAGCTGTAAAAACATAATTCTAAAGTTTCAATACATTACTGTTCAGTAAAATTTAACAGAAACTACAAAATACATGTAAATCAACCATATATATATATATATATATATATATATATATATATATATATATATCAAAAAATGGTTAATCTGAGTTGACTGGACAGAGAAACGTCAACCTAAACTGACTGCACAAAAAAAAGTTAATTGACTGCACAAAAAATAGGACCCAAAATAATCTTAAATAACGCCCAGCTCAGTTTTCCCCTTCAGCATGGCCTCTCTCATGCTCTTCGCCTAATAACACAAATCAAAACAACAATTACCTCTTACACTATAAGTTATGTTGCCCTTAATTTAAAAACCTAATATTAAGTCAAATATAACATACCAGGATTTTGCTGTTGTTGTGTCAATATGGCAATTTGCTCCTTCATAATTGTCAGCTCCCTCTGAGTAACGACCAACTCTCTTTCTCTCTTGGCGTCTTTCTCCTTCAACTGTTCCACTTCCTCCCTCAATGCATCAGCCTCTTGTTGGGACGCTGACTGGTGCAAACGACCGACTTAACCTCGATAAAAATCATGACCAAACCCCCTCTCGTATCCCTCATGATGTCCACCGTGCAGGTGATCCAGTACATGTCTCAAATCTAAAGGATCATGTGAGTCCGCAATCTGGCAAGCAATTGCCTCACGCCGTAATTGTTCTGGCAAAAAAGACATAACTAGTTAGCTTTCAAATAAAATGACTGAAGAAATTTTTTGAGTGTAAAAACTTACACATTGGTCACATGTGCCATCATTAGGAAAAGTGTCATCCTTCTTCAAATGGGCCCCCACATAACCATGAAAGACACTGAAATTTCTCCTTTTTTTCTTCCTCTGTTTTTTAAAAACCACTAACAATTAGTTAATGCATCAAAGTGTAATAATAATAATCTGAGATAAAATTCTAACTACTTACCTGTTGTTCATAATGCTGAAGAAAAGACCTCGTCCTGAGCGTGTGAATGACTACTTACTTCGAACGATTGACCTTGTTCTTCTTACACATTTGTTGCACCTTTTCGTCATTCCAATAGGCCAATAGCTTATCCCATGAGTCCTGACTTATGATCGGGAGGGGACTCAATGCATACTGATTCGGGCTCTTACCGTCGACATGTCTGCCTTCAGGTAGTTCCTGTTGTCCCTAATCATTTTTTGGAGAATTGGCTTCAGGAACTTTTTTGCATCCTCATCTATCAGCTTTGTTTTCCCATCATCGTTCAACCATGTATAAATCTCCTACATTACAAGTAGGCTGACAAAATCATTGTGCATTACAAGTTTGCATATCCCACAACAAATTAATATTTTAAACTATAATGCATACAAACGTACCTACATTGCGTTAAACCAAGTATAAAACTTATGTCTTTGCTTCCCCCAAATCTCATGGAAAACGAAATATAGTTCTTCACGACAATCAGAACCAACCATGCATGACAATATTCCCGCTTCCCAATTAGTCATCTGACCTTCTTTGAAGACCACTTTATGTGTGCTGCCCTGTTCGGGCATGAGGGAAGTCGCTCTAGTAGGACCTCGTCCCGCACGTCTTGGTGGCAACTGTGGTTCTTCAAGCTAGCTATCCTCTGGTGGGAGTGTTTCATCATCATCAAAGTTGGGGTCCTGTGTTTCCTTGACAAACGTTGAGTCATATGTCTCCTAATCCTCAGGTTGGATTAACTCATTCACCCCTATCGATGGGCCTGGTATGACAATTACCATTATTATTACATACATTAAAAGATGGGCATTTGACCATAGTCGAATGAAAGATATATTTTATTAAAAAGAATGGCCTACATCTCAGTTTTAGCAGTTGATTATCAAATTGATCAGTTCCTTCTTAATCCCTGAGTTTGCAGGGAATGATAAATCAAGAGAAATGGAGAAAACCATAGAGAAGGATTTGCATGATACATCTCAAAATCCCAGAATATATATCAATTAGGAGTCGTGTTGTAATCAGTACTTATGTTCAATGTTTTAAAAACCGGACCGGCCCGGCATGGAGACCCTCACATTCGTCTTCCAGGTATTTGTCTTTCATTCTATCATAAAATCAGTAAACACCGAACTTGAACTCGTTGTCGGACACTTCTGCCTCGAGTAATTAAGCAGCTTTGCATCAGGAGACCACGTTTACACTTTTCAATAGTGCTGGGATTGCGATTTTCGGACGCAGCGTCGCAGTCTACAGACGATATGATTGAGGGGGAAAAGTGCAAGTGCCAATCTGGGTTTCAAATGCCACGATAGCATTAATCCTATCATTTCATGACCAGTACTGTGCAGTGTGTTGGGCTCACCCAAGAGTTACAGCGCAGATCACTAGGCTAGAATGCAGCATCTTCTTCACGTTTCTGGGATATGAGAATTAATGAGATATATATCAATTCGTCGTACATTATAAATGCTGAAGACTCGTAGCTCGATCAGATAATGATCGAACGACCAGATATGAATTGGGCATGCATGATCTGTATATATCGTCTAATTCGTCACTCGTCGAAGACCGTATAGTGTAAAGTTGTACACTATCCTAATTAATTCTCCTTTTCACCTTATAAAAGCTTACTCTTTCTGGAACCTACTCAACCATCGGATATAAATTCATGGATTCGCAGTCGTAGAACAGAAACCCAGAGCAAACCAAAAGCTAATTCCCAGCTTCTCTGCAGATTATTATGATCTCCACAATGGCACAGAAACAGCAGAAAATACCCACCTCCGTTTATTTCTTTAGCCTCTCCCTCCTCTCTTTCTCCCTCGTCTTCCTCTCCTTTCGCGACCCCAAATTCTGGTTTTTCTTCTCCAACGCCATCATCTTCTTCGTCGCCGCCGACTCCGGCGATTTCTCTCCCAAACCCGACCTCTACGACGAATTACTCAGCAGACGCAGATCAGACAGAAGCGCCTACTGGGTTACCACCTCCTCTACTAGTACTTGTACTTCTCAACAGGAAACGCACGAGAAGAAAAAGAAAATTAAGATGAAGAAACCTGCTGCTACCATGTTAGAGTACTCCATAATTACCCCGACAGAGAAAGCTGCCATCGTTGCTGTCAAGGAGGAGAAGGACGTTGAACCTCCTCTCGAGGATTCGTCCATAAACGCGACCGATAAAGCCATGGACGACGTTGAACCTCCTCCCGAGGATTCGTCCATAAACGCAATTGAGAAAACTGCCTGCATCGTCGCTGTCGAGGAAATTAATTATGGAAGGGGTCCGTGTGATCATATTAGTACGGGAACAGGAGGACTAGTCGTCTCAACTCCACGGGTATCCACCGAAGAGGAGGAGGACTACTTCTCAGGCATGTCGGACGAAGAGCTGAATCGCCGAGTGGAAGAGTTTATACGAAGAATTAACAGAGAGATTCGTCTTCAGGAGATTCGGGAACGACAGGCCTTGCGTGTTTAGAATAATATATTGAACTCTAGTTCTTAATTAATTATATAAGCTCATCATGTACTAGCTATATACACACTGGAAGTAATTAATGTAAATTATTATGTCTAAATTAATATTGAAAGGTTTCTATCTTCAATATATATTTCTTCTTCCCACCCACTTTGATCCTTCTCTTCTTCCTTCTTTATTTCTTCTGGGTTTGTGTTCTTTCCTCGAGTTATTCACTCTGCAATGAAATAATTACATGAATCTGAAAGCAGCAGTACAAGTGGGTACCTAACTAACTACTTCCGGATCATGAATATGGGAAACCCATGAATTAACCGATCGAGATGAAGTCGACCTTTGCACAACCATCCATCAAAGCGAACAAAGTAGTTTAAACAAAGCCAATTAAACAGACGGATTCACTGTCACTGGACGAGTTCGATCAAGGATAATAGTGCAGTACTACACGTCTTCATGTTCTCAACCAATTAACCGAAAAACCATTTCCTCGTGAATTGTTATTGAAGGAGTACTGAACCCTGTAAACTACGAAATTACTTAAATTAAACTTTCCCATTTTGCAGTCTCATTGAAAGAATACTGAAAAGACTCAAAAGAGGTCGAAATCCATGTCTGCTTTCGACGAGAAATTAAATATTGTCAACGTCGTGTACTTAATGTAGGGTGGTCGTGGGTAATCCGGTAACATAATTTCTCAATTAGCGATCGATTGATATTTGATTAATCATGTGCGCGAACAACCTTAATACATGTATATCTCTAAAGCAAGAGAAAATGGCGAGCAGCTTTTAAAAAGATGAAATATTTTATCCGATCGAGCGAGGAAAGAAATGAGAAGCCGAGTATTAGCGGGACCTCTAATTACCAAACCAACATCAACTCATTCCAGTCAATCGTTATTAAATTCTGGTTTGGTATCTGACCTGAGACTGGATTGGTATAAATGTTACCGCTTGACTGTGGAACTGAACAGGTAGCTAGTACTGGACGAGAAGGTTGGAGAAGCAGCAGCTTCATTAATTAAGTTTGGATGCTGAAAGAACAGAACTCAACTACTTGAAGTAATTCTTTGATCCGACTTATATAATGATCTTGTCGATAATCTACCTAGAAATCATTTTTTCCTCAATATATCGAAGGAAACAACAACAAATTGCCTGGTACGCATTAGGTTTTGTTTTATTTTCATATCGAACGGCCAAGCCTTCCATTAATTAAATTAAGCATTGATTCGATGAGTAATGTGGATATTGTTTCTGATCTTATAGATGATCACTTCTTTCACTTATCGTACGTGGCCATCAAGTTTTCTTTAATAAGTTCATCATGAGTTTCTGAATATTATAAACTCTGTTTATAAGCAACGTGTTAGCAATTACTTAGCAAGCTTACGGTTAAAATAGATCAGAATTTAACACCTCCTGTCTGTTTCTATAGGTCTTTACACGTTAAAGGCTTTTCCTGATCAGCTTGATTTCTATATAAACATAATTATGCATGTGTTATGGGCTTTTCTTCTTCCCCCGGTCTTTCTTAATCTCTGTTCTCTGATATCCCTGAGTTAATAAATTAGCTTTCTCTATCATTATGATCATAAGCGACTCCAGGAGTTAGATATTTTGATGTTCCATGTAATATATTTTATATTACATGCTAGCAATGAACAGTGATCTCCATTCGTGCGTACGTCCCATATTGACAACAACAAAATAAACAAAGACTGTTAAGTCTCATCACGCAGCCACACTCTTGTCCCTGCTTTCCACAAAGTATTCTCCAAATGTCGCTTGATGTGATGATCTAATTCGTGATCAATCTTCATGCTCCCTCGCGAATCTTCGTTTACCGCCCGATTTGGGCCACACACGCACGCACACACATATTTATATAAATATATCCTTCTGTAACTCCTATTTCGGTTCTTCTTTCCTTGTCTTCTTTCACAATCATTAATGGTCTCTCTCGCAGTTCTGCAGTTTTCCGGCCCCGTGATTGATTGATTGGGAAGGACCCAATTAAGAACCATCCGAGAGGCTTTTTCATGTAGAATCATTTCTGACGACAGTCATCTCTCCCATGAGTGGAGAAAGACATATATCGCTTAACTAATTAATTAATTCTGTGCATGTGTCGTACTGGGCACTGGGTACGTACTGAACGACTGATCGATGCAACTTAGTTCTTGCAAATTACAAACAGAATGAAATGACACTCGTTTTGTCCGTTGATGAAGGCTTCCAAGTCCGGAGCCCGTATAACATAACGAAGTGGCATGCCATAGCGTGTATATATAGATCTATGAAATCGTTTCAGTTAATCGGATTACTGAGTCGTCATATGATCAGTTTCTCTCTTCCACGTGCTCTTCTATAGTTGCCTTTGGTCCCACTAGGCAATTTGGTACTATTTATACTACAGTTTAATATAATATGCATGGATCTTTCTTTGTTGGAGTTAATTCATTTGGCTTTTTCCTTTAAAGCATGCATGTATGGTAAAGTACTAGATAAATCTATCGAGTATTATTATAGCATGGAGTTCAATAAATTGGATGATAGGTTGCTTTTGAAACTGAAAGTGCCTAGAATGAAAGCAAAAGACGATCAGCAGATTCTAATGATTGAATTAATCAATAGACCAATCCTTGTTGCCATGCCGCTTTCCATATGTAGCATGATAGGAATATTACTGGTGTTTTCCTGAAGTTATTAGTGAGAAAGACTGAGCATTGGAGGGATACCCCACCCTTCACTTCATTTCATGATGAGGACCCATATTAATATTGTCGTCCAATAACAGTATGGATCGATTACCCAAAAGAGCACTTGCTAAAGCTATAAAAACAAAAGCTTGATAATCAAGGTTACATTTTTCGCATTGGTTTTTGCATAACACTTAATAATTTTTAGTACTTTATAGAAAATTAATTTCAAATTTAATATTGGAAATTCTTCTTAATTAATGAAAATGCTGTTTTAAACACCACTTCAAGAATTTCTTGATCTGGTGTGTTAGTTGAATATAAAATTAATTTAAATTAAGTATAGTTTTCGTCTCACAGTTTAAATTGTTACGTTTCTGACTTCAATCAATGATTCTGATCATAAAAGAATACGCAAGTAAGAGAAGTCATCTTCATAAAAAGAATTTAATATTGGCTTGTCAAACAGGTTTATGGAATTAATGTAAAACACTGAACTTAAAGGTTTTATACAATTACAGAGGACAAACAAAATTAGATCTCAACGATACCTCGTACAAATTCTTGCCGACATAAATAAATCTCAACGTTGCTCTTTGAAACAGAAAGAGCAGGCTAAGGGAGGAAAAGCCAATCAAGGGACTCCAATGATTGGTGCAACCCAATAGTTATTGATATATATGTAGAACTAAGCATAGAGAGCGCCACACTTTATTTGGATCCGATCTGTCTCCCTCTGTTTTTTTTTTTTTTGATTTAAGAAAAGGGACAGTTATATTATAACAAGGAGTGTATCACATACAAACAAAAGTGTGGAAAGGGGAAGGGCAAGGAAGAATCCCCTCCTCTCCACCACCCTTTCCTATAGTGCATGCCTTATGCACGTCAGTGAGGGCCATACTCTTTTCCAATCATGAAAAATGAAAAGGGGGGAAAAGTGTAACACCCTCCAAGTGACCGAGCCAAAAATTTTCTTCCAAGGAGTAAAAAACCAAGGGTTTTTTTTAATCTGCCTGAGTAACTGCTAACTCATGTTGGTCGATTCGGTAATAAATAGCTAAATGAAAAGATATGAATGAATTTTTCAGTTCCTTGAACATGCTTGCTTTCTTATAAACCATGTCTAGCCCAAATATTATAACTCCTTATTTGCACTTTACCCACACTGTTGACATGATGAGTTAGAACAAAGGAAAAATTTATCAGCATGGAAAGCCCTACTTAAAATCTCAACAGTTTTCGCGAATCTCAGGTGGAACAATTTTTAAGACCCCTTAAACTGGTCCCTTGGATCATTGGACCGGCCACCAATTTATCATAAAAACCATGCGAGCCTGCTGGTTTTTCTGGTCCGATCACAAATCAGTCTGGTTCAGGCAGTCAAGATGCAGGCCACAGGATTCGAACATGCCACCCCCTATATTCACACTAGGGGTTCGAAAACCCAGTCCATTCGAAGATTCTCAGCGTGTGTTCCGGTGGTCTCCTCTATGCTCCGGCTGCCTTCCCGACGTCGAACTCCTCCAACCTCGTCACCGTCGATGAAAAGCACTTCCCCCTCGTTGCAAGTAATTTTGTTTCTTGATATTTTAGCATTGATGGATTTTAGGCTCGCTCTACTGTTTAACTTATGAATAATGCTAATGGTACGTTACTGTAGCGTACAACATGCGTACCGTCTGACGTGGATGACTTATGTGTCATCCACGTCAGCTACCTCTTTGGCAAAGACAAAACCGGAACCTTCGGGTTCCAGTTTTCTGTTGAGCAGGAGAGAGAGGGAGGGTGGCTGGAGCGGGAGGGGGAGGGAGGGAGAGGGAGGGAGGCCGGAGCTGGAGGGAGAGGGACGGGGGCCGCGGCTCGGGAGGGAGAGGGACGGGGGCCGCGGCTCGGGAGGGAGACGGACGGGGGCCACGGCTCGGGAGGGAGAGGGACGGGGGCCGCGGCTCGGGAGGGAGACGGACGGGGGCCACGGCTCGGGAGGAAGAGGGACGGGGCCGCGGCTCGGGAGGGAGAGGGACGGGGCAGCGGCTCGGGAGGAGAGGGACGGGGCACCTCGCTGCAGCTCGGGAGGAGAGGGACCAGGGCCGCCTCGCCGCCTTCGGGAGGAGAGGGACGGGGCCGCCCCTCAGCGGCTTGGGAGGGAGAGGGACGGGCCGCCCGGCCGCGGCGCTGGGAGGGAGAGGACAGGGCTGCCCCACCGCGCGCCGGGAGGAGAGGGACGGGCGGCCCGCCGCGGCGTGGGAGGAGGGATCGGGCGGCCCCGCCCGCTGCTCGGGAGGGAGAGGGACGGGCGGCCCGCCCGCGCGCGGAGGGAGAGGGGCGGGCGGCCCGCTTGGCGAGGGAGGAGGGAGGGGCGGGCCCCCCGCCGCTGCACGGGAGGGAGAGGGACGGGCGGCCCTGCCGCGGAACCGCAGGAAGGAGGGAGGCCGCCTTGCACAGGTAGGAGGGAGGCCGGCCGCGCGCGCCTCCTCCCTCCCGCCCGCCTCCTCCTCTCTCTCTCTGCTCAAGAGAAACCGGAACCTTCGGGTTCCGTTTTCTCTTGCCAAAGGGGTAGTGACGTGGATGACACATAAGTCATCCACGTCAGACGGTACGCATGCTGTACGCTACAGTAACGTACCGTTAGCATTACTCTTAACTTATTTTGTTCATTCGGATTTCTTTTTCATTGTGTGCAGGTATTTGTGAAATTCGATTCTTCAAACAGAGAGGTAATCTTTCCCTCTTTTGTATTATTTTTTTTTTGTTTTAGACGTTAGACGCTATAATTGTATAGTTGTTGTTTTGTTATTTGAATTATATGTGTTGATTGATTTTTAATTCGATGGTGCATGTTTTCTTCTTTCTAAATAGATGCTCTTACACATTTAGCAGTTGATTTTACTCTCTTGGGCTCTCGAATGGTTTTTATTTCAGTGCTTCAAATTTTGTATGAGCTCTCGATGGTGTTTAATTATTTCAGTGCTTAAAATTTCATATGATGTTTTACTCTAATGGCTTTGGTTTTGTTCTCATATTCTGATAAAATTCATTTCATGTTTTACTTTTAATTCTCTCCGATTTCCTCTCTCTCTCTCTCTCTCTCGGTTTTCTCTCTCTCTCTCTCTCTCAGTTTACTCATTTATATCTCTCATTTTTTCTCTAGTTAATAGTACTCTCTCTCTCTCTCTCTCACTCTCTCTCTCTGTTTTTCCTCTCTATCTCCATCTTGGTTCTCTCTCTAATTCTCTCTCTCTCTCTCTCTCTCTCTCACTTTATCTCAAAATCTGTTTCACTCTCTAATTCTCTCTATATATATCTCTCACTTTCTCTCAAAATCTGTTTCACTCTCTAATTCTCTCTATATATCTCTCACTTTCTCTCAAAATCTGTTTCACTCTCTGATTCTCTCTATATATCTCTCACTTTCTCTCAAAATCTGTTTCACTCTCTAATTCTCTCTATATATCTCTCACTTTCTCTCAAAATCTGTTTCACTCTCTAATTCTCTCTATATATCTCTCACTTTCTCTCAAAATCTGTTTCACTCTCTAATTCTCTCTCTCTGATTTCCTCTCTCTCTCTCTCTCTCTCTCTGTTTTTCTTTATCTCTCATTTTTTCTCTAGTTCAAAGTATTATCTCTCAAAATCGTTTTCACTCACTAATTCTCTATAAAACTCTGAAAATCTGTTTCACTCTTTAATTTTGCCTCTGAATTTTGTCTCTCTGTTGTTTTTCACTCTCTAAGTTTTCTCTCAAGTTTAAACTCTCAGTTTTCCCTCTTGGTTTTCACTCTCCCAAAATCTGTTTCACTCTCGATGTGTTAATTAAAAGCAGCTTTGTTAATACGTGTATGATAATCCCGATTTCTGCATTTGATAGGAATTCAAATACAGAAATCCCTCTAAAATTTTCTCTCTTGGTTTTCTCTATCTCTCTCTGCTCTCTGCTGTCTCTCTGCTCTCTCTCTGCTCTCTCTCTCTCTCTCTCTCTCTCTCTCTCTCTCTCTCTCTCTCTCTCTCTCTCTCTCTCTCTCTCTCTCTCTCTCTCTCTCTCTCTCTCTCTCTCTCTCTCTCTCTCTCTCTCTCTCTCTCTCTCTCTCTCTCTCTCTCTCTCTCTGTCTTTCGCTCTCTCTCTCTCTCTCATTTTCTCTCTTTCTATCTCTCATTTCTCTGTAGTTAAATCTCTCTCTCTCTCTCTCTCTCTCTCTCTCTCTCTGTCTTTCTTCTCTCTCTCTCTCTCTCATTTTCTCTCTTTCTATCTCTCATTTCTCTGTAGTTAAATCTCTCTCTCTCTCTCTCATTTGTGTCAAGTTTAATATTTCTCTCACTCAGTTTTCTCTCAAATTCTGTTTCACTCTTTAATTCACTCTCTCTCTCTATCTATCTCTCTTATTTTTCCTTCTCTCTTTCTCTCTCTGATATCTCTCTGGTTAAATCTTTCTCTCTTTCGGTTTTCTCTCAAATTCTGTTTCACTTTTTAATTCTCTCTCTCCCTCTCTCTCTTTTCTTTCTCTCTCTTGCTCTCTCTGATTTCTCTCTATTCTCGGTTTTCTCTCAAATTCTGTTTCACTCTTTAATTCTCTCCCTCCCTCAATCTCCCTTATCTTTCTCTCTAGTTAAAATTCTCGCCCTCTCTCTCTCTCTCTCTCTCACTTTCTCTCAAATTTTGTTTCACTCTTAAATTCTCTCTCTCACTCTGTCTCTCTTATCTTTCTCCCTCTCTCTTTTACTCTCTGATTTCTCTGTAGTCTCGGTTTTCTCTCAAATTCTATTTCACTCTTTAATTCTCTCCCTCCCTCTATCTCTATCATCTCTCTCTCTCTCTCTCTCTCTCTCTCTCTCTCTCTCTCTCTCTCTCTCTCTCTCTCTCTCTTTCTCTCTCTCTGATTTCTCCCTAGTTAAATTTTTCTCTCTTGGTTTTCTCTCAAGTTCTGTTTCACTGTTTAATTCTCTCCCTCCCTCTATCTCTCTTATCTTTCTCTCTCTCTCACTGGCTCTCTATCTCTCTCGGATTTCTCTCTCTCTCAGATTCTCTCTAGTTAAAATTCCCTCTCACATTCTCTCAAATATTTTTTCACTCTCTGAATTCCATTGTCCGTATCTCTTAGTTTTTCTCTCCCTTGGTTTTCTTTCTCTAATTCTATGTCACTATCCCTCTCACTTTCTCTCAAAATCTATTTCTCTGTAATTCTCTCTCTCTCTCTCTCTCTCTCTCTCTCTCTCTCTCTCTCTCTCTCTCTCTCTCTCTCACTCACTCACTCACTCACTCAGTTTTCTCTCTACTTAAAACACTATTTCTAACTCTCTCTGAAAAATTGTTTGAATCCCTAATTTTCTTTTTTTGAATTCTCTCTCTTTCTCTCTCTCTCTATCTCTCTCTCTCTTGTTTTTCACTCTCTCAGTTCTCTCTCAAGTTTCCAATTCCATCTCTAGTTCTCTCTACTTCAGAGAAAACAGAGAGTGAACTAGCAGTATTAGTACAATTTTTTTGTAGTATTAGATAGGTATTTCACTCAATAGTGTATTTCTGTCCCGTAATTTGTGTATTCGCAAATGTCATTTTTTTCATCCTCTTCCACACCCAAGAAGTCCAACCAATTGGAAGTGTGGACGTAAGAGGAGGATAATTGGACATAGTGAAATTCATAGTGAAATTCCACACCCAAAAGTACTAAACACTCATTTGTTTGTTGCGTGTAATCTATCTATAATAATTATCACGGAGATGGACTATTTTACTAATAGGATATGGATTTATGAGTACCAAACCAAGCCAACTCTGTGTCAACCTAGATTTGTGCGTGGAGTCGGTTTCTTTATAGATTATGCAAAACAACAATTAAGGGTGCAAGGAAATGGTGTTATGCGTAGTCCATATTGGAAATGTGAAAACAAACATTATTTTGAATGAGAGACAATCATGGCCCACATTGTCCTACATTGATTTGTTTAAATCTATGGAACTTGGAAACCTCACGGAGAACTACCCCAACGTCACAAAAATGATTTTTGTGGAAACAGGTCACGGTGAAGAGATGGCAACAATATTGTGCGATTCTTTCATGCAAAATGTGGAGGATGAGAATATAGAGCACGAAGCCGATCATTTAGAATTGCGCAAATTTGAACAATTACTAGAAGAGGCGAGAAAACTATTGTACGGAGGATGTGATAAATACTCGAAATTGTTATTCATGGTATATTTATTCTAATTGAGGTGTTTGAATAAATGGAGTAACAAATAATTTTTGGATGTTCTTTCACTTCTAAAAGACGCCCTTCCATCGGATATAATTTGCTTCCATGCAATTGGTATGAGTCAAAGAAAATGATGGTAAAGTTGAGTTTGACTAACGAAAAACTTCATGAATACCCGAAAGATTGTTTATTATTAAGAAATGAATACAAAGATTTGGTTGCATGCCCAAGATGTCATTCATCGAGATGCTCAGTGAAAAAAAGGGAAACATGTGACTACTGTAAAACCGGTGAAGATCCATAGACATTTTCTATTGATTCTGTGGTGTCACTGGTTGTTTATGTTTACTAAAACATCAGATCTTATGATATGGCATGGTTCGGCTCCCCCAACTGAAGAAGGAAAGATGATTCACCCTAGGGAATCTATTTCTTGGATCAACTTTGATTCAGTGTATCCATCATTCAGTTCAGACATACGGAACATGAGACTTGGTCATGCGAATGATGGTTTCAGTCAATTTAAGATTGGGTTTGGGTCAAGTCGCAGTACGTGGCCACTTAGTATTACCAACAACAACCTGCCTCGGTTTGCAATGAAACAAAGTAATTTCATAATAATTCTTCTTATTTATGGTCTGAAGTTGTCGGGAAATGATACTGATGTATTCTTACAACAGTTGATTGATGAGTTGAAGGTTTTATGAGAATCTGTTGTGAAGATTTATGATGCACAAACCAAGTCATTTTTTCGTATGCGAGCAACAGTCATGTCAACTATATCAGACTTTCCTAGACGACAAATAAATCTTGTCCTACTTGTCACATGAACACTGTTTTGTCATATCTGCCCCATAGTCGAAAATGTGTTTGCATGCGTTATAGAAGATTTTTACCAGTGGGTCACCCATAGACGGCAAATAAAAAGTAATTTGATGGGACTAAAGAACGTGATGGAATACCCCCAGGACTATCAGGTGATGACATTGTGAACTTATGGGAAGGACTTGAAAATGTTATGCCTGGAAAGAAAAAGGAAATCAGGAAGAAACACGTATTCTAGTCATCCCGTGTAACCTAGAGAGGATTTTTCCACCTGCCTTTTTTCACATCATGATTCATGTGACAGTATACTTGGCATCGGAGGTATGATTTGCAGGGCCAGTTCATTACAGATGGATGTACTGAATTGAACACTACTTTCTTACATTGAATAATTACATTCATAAAAAGAATCGGCCAGTGGGCTCCATTACAAAAGGATACTAGATGGAAGAAGTAACAACTATTTGCGCACGTTATATTGAGGGGATGTAGTCAAAGGTTAGTAGGCTAATAAGGTACGAGGATGGACCTTTAAGGGCAACTCATCCATATATGCTAACCACTGAAGAGGCATACTTGCTCCATCGTTTTCAATTGTTCAATACTCCGGAGACTCAACAGTACCTGTTGTAAGTATAATCTATTGCTTTCTCCAAATATGGTTTATTTATAAATAAAACATGTCTTTATGAAACTATTTGATTTATTTGAAGGGAACATAAAGACTATTTGAAAGGTCTACACCCCCAGTGGACAGAGCATCGAATACAAACAGAGCAACATAATCAATTTGTACAGTGGTTTAGAACACGGGTAAGCTCTTTACCCTCATCATAGGAGTGACAGTTTTACGTTATATCGAATATCCCTCTATTGTTAACGTTGTGTCTAATTCTATTGCGTAGGTAACCAATCTATCGTCGGATGGGGAGGACATAGAGGATTTAATATACCTTGCACGTGGCCCATATCGCGATGTTATGTCATATCAATTTATGTTGAAGAAATTAACATGTATTTTATTTTTATTGGAAAATGTCGTTCAAGGTTCCACCCTAGACTTCATTGAGGTGTGTTTCATATTGGGTGCTACACTCGTGGAGTCTGCCCCAAATGATGCAGGTATATATGAATGCAGTGTGATAGTTCAATTTTTATTTTTTTGTTACTAATCTCTCAATGGGAATTAGTTACTCTTCTTTCTCTATCTAATTCTTGATCTTCGTTGAAGCTTGTTCCCATACCAGCTTATTAAATTGGATTCAACTTGACCTAGCCAAGATCCTAGGTGCGATGCACTTTCTATAAGCATGTAATTGATAAATGCTAATCGACTAAGTGTGCGAGAAGATGCTTCTCCCTGCACTTGATGGGGAAGAGGAGAGTGGGGAGGGGTGGAAGGGGAAGATCAAGAAGATGAACATGGGAAGGAGTGGAAAATCCTTTCATGACCTTCCTAGTCATTGTACTATGGTAGGATCAGCTTAGAGAATTTTGCTATATCAAAAATAAAGTGGTGTGATCTTTGTTTCATTATTTGGAACTACCGCTAGGGATTGCTTAGCCATCTTGGGACAGGATTTGGATCCAACATAGACTCCTCCACACCTCTCCCCCAAGCTCCAACTAGGAGAAGGGTCACTATTTAAAGTCAAGAAGAGAGGCATCAAGTAGCAGCATAGAATTTGAGTTCCATCACTTATATCAATGAAATTATCTTAATATTTTGACATTTTATTACACAAGTTCACAAGTAAAAAAGTAGAATGGAGTGACTCTATAAAGTAAGTACTGGAACATCTATCTGACCTTTTCCAAACAGCTAATAATGAATCGAAGAAAAAAACAAAAAATTACAACTAAAAATTATGTGTAAAATAAAGTAAAGAAAAATATAATTAATCCCATATCAACAAAGAGATATTTCAATAATAACTATGAAATTTCATTAATTACAACTTTAGATAATTAATAGCTCATCATTTCACAAAACAATATTAAACGTATAGAAATAGATATCATTACAAACATCTTAGGAACACAAAAGAAGCATCAAAACAAAGTGAGAGAAAGCTATCACTCAAATTGCTATGAATTCCTTTGCAAATTATCTCTTTTGCTGCCTTGATAGGCCTTAGATGCAATGATCCCCAGCTCAAGTCAAACCCTAGTTCTCATCCGCAGGTCTCCTCTAGAAATTATAAATGAGGCATGGGTAATAAAATCCAAGAGTTTAAAAAAGTTTGTTTTACATCAATCCTGAATAGCTTTTATGCATGAGTTTTCTAAATTGTACATGTTGACCCTTGGCATCACAACATTGAACATATTATGCATAACACTTAAACTTGGAATTCCTCTTTGCCCCTGGTTCTGGGACAGTACCTCCAGCATCCCTGCACCCAGTCCGGAATCACAGGAATTGCATTTAAGTGGTACCATGTGTGGGAGCTGCGGCCATGAAAGTTTTTGGGCTGAGGCACCCATGCCTCGGGCAAGGTTACTTGGCACCATGGCTATGTTAGTTGTTTATAATCATTTTAAAAAAAAAATAATTTATTTCTTCGTGCTGATTTTATCAAAAAAATTATTAAAATTACCTCTTTTCGCCACCTAGCATCCATTTTTTTTGAGTAGTGATATGCATAGGTGACTTTTTACTATGAGTCTTTATAGCGTGATGTGGCAGCCTCGTTGGCAGTCCAAGCAAGAGATAAAATAGGAACTATTTACCTATTTTATAGGTAACCCTAAACCCTAAGCCTTATCTTGCCAACTTGGCTGCCAGGAAAACAGCCACCTCTGGATGTAAAACCTCACAAAAAATATGAAAGTACTAATATCATTTTTATTTTTTTTTCTTTTTTTTTATTTTCATTGTTCAAAGAGTAGTGATAACCGTACTGCCAAATTTTACTGCGAGGGTTTACTGTGTGACATGGTACCTGGTTGGCAGTCAAAATTTAGGGTTTAGAGTTTACCCATAGAAGAGGTAGATGATATATTATTGGAAAACTAAAATCTTGCATATTTTATCTCTGAGTTTATCTCTTTCCTAGTCTGCAACGTGGGCACCACGTCAGGATAGTCTTGGAAGTAAAACTTCACAGTACTTATATCACCGCTCGAAAAATTATTACAATTTTGTCATTATCAACGGTTTTAAAACAAGACCACATCGGCAAGTTCAACCCGGTTGAAACCGAACCGATGGCGGCCTTGCTATAGGTTTTTAAAACACTGGTAATCATATATATCTCGAATCTGAAATCAAAGATGGAAAAACCATACCTACAAGTAATTTGAATAGGTTTCACCTATTTGTAAAAGGAAATAGCTAGATGCACCTATGCATAGTACCTATCTGACATACACAAAGTAACTGGCCAATCCGAAACACATTTGCCTAGGGTTTATCCTTTATAATTTAGGATTTTATTAAATAAAATATATTTTATTATTTTTAAAAAATTTTCTATTGGCTCGTTGCGTCGGGTACATCGGATAGGTACTACAGCCTAAGGGCAGCAACCATTACTTTTTGTAAAAAGGAAAATGCTAGTTGCACCTATTGACAATACCTATCCCATATACAAGTTAATCTAAACCATTGATGCCTAGGGTTTATCCTTTAGAATATAGGATTTTATAAAATAATTTTTTTTTTTTTATTTTTAAGGGCTTTGATTAACATGTACATGGGATAGGTACTCCGCATAGGTGCAGCAAGCATTACTCTTGTAAAAATATAACATAAAAATTCTGGTACTTATCACTCAAGTTGTCTCAAAGTGTTATTTATACATGTAGCCTATGTTGTTATGTAACACATGTTCATCAACGAAAAAGTATTTGATTCTTAAATTTATTAGAAATTACTTGGTAAGTTAAAATCTTAGACATCTTGTCATCTATTTCAAAAGCCCATTATTGTCTTGGGTCAATATCTATTGCATAAATGAATCTCTTCAGCGTTATCCACCAAACATACATTTTTTGGGTCATATTTCCTTCCTATTAGTATTTGGGGAATTTCTATAGTTGTAATTCACTAAAAATCTCTAAATTGCTAAATTGGGTCAGCCCGTTTTACCCAAGATAATATTTTAGAGTGGTGATGCAAGTATTTCATATTATTACAGAATTACATTTTAATGCGGAGTCCATATTGCAGTCTAGGTAAGAGATAAACTCGGAGATAATATGGACGTATTGTATAATTTTAGAGTGGTAATTTTTTTAATAAAAATTATTTACCTATGCTATGGGTAAACCTAAACCTTAAATTTTATTTTACCTTGATGTAAAACCTCAAAATAAAATAAGACAGTATTGTATAATTTTTTGATATTTTATTACAAAAAGAAAATATACAAAATTGTGTTCGTTGAGATTTTGCCAATCACCAGCTAAAACATCAGCTAGAATTATCACAAAATGTGGCAAAATACCACAGAATGACGTAAAAATGACAAATTAATAATATCAGGCTATCAGGCTATCGCTACTCATTCTAGGGTATTTTACCACATTTTATTGTATTTTTTGCCTATGTGTCAGCTGGTGATTGGTCACACCAGCCCTTTGGCTGGTGCGAGCGCTCTAGGAATCTCAAATTCTTGGGAGAAGAGGATAGGATAGTGCTTTCTTCTGAGTTTAAGCCTCTGTATCCTGTGGAGATGGTGCCGGGACGACTGGCTCGTCGTCCTACACCTCCATGTCCAGCACTGTCTCCAAAATTCAGTCGCATTGTTGCTCAATCAGCTATGCCATCTTTTGGGAGACGGGAATCGGTTACTCTCTTTGCCTCCATTTTTGCTTCTGCTTTCCTTGCTCTGGAACCCAATGGCCTCAAATTCGATCTCTACCCCAGTGTCTCAGCAGCTGAAGAAGATGACTCTCACCAGGAAGAAGAACGGGTCGTCAATATTTTTCAGGTACGTATCCTTTTTTGTCGACGTCTTGCTCCCGTAATTTCGTTTTGCAGATTGCCACCGAATTCTTAATTTCAAAAGCTCTCGAATGTATGCCGTTCAAGGAGTTAGACGTTCCGTTCAAACTCTTATGAAAAAACTTTATGCTGTTGGTGAAATTATTCTATTTTTTGGTTAATACTCACCAGGCTCCCTCTGTTTCTTCTTGCAGAAGGCCTCACCTTCAGTTGTGTTCATTAAAAATCTCGAAAGACCCAAAAACTCTACAAGCAGCTTAGACCAAATCACCGCAGACAGTGACGACAATGCAAAGGTTGAAGGCACTGGGTCTGGCTTCGTCTGGGATGAGATGGGTCACATTGTAAGCACCTCCATTGTTATTCTCTCCTGGCTGCTTAAAAGCTGTATTCAGCCTTGCATCTCCGGGCACTTTTACTGGGAATTTACAGCGAGTTATATGATTTACAGGTTACTAATTATCATGTTATTGCCAAGCTCGCCACTGATACTAGAGGTCTCCAGCGTTGTAAAGTCAGTTTGCCCATTATAACCTGAGTTTGGAGCTGCTAATCCATATACGTCCGACCTCGTTTATGCCTCTTCTACTCTTCTTCCAGGTCTTTTTGGTAGATTCAGATGGAAATTCATTTTCAAGAGAAGGGACCCTGATTGGTTTTGATCCTTCCTATGATCTGGCTATTCTCAAGGTAACAAATTGATCATTTATGTCTTCCTAATTAAAAAACTACATTGTTTTGCTCTTACCTGAGCTGTAATGACGAGTCTGGATATGCATGAAAATTCTTAATGGGTTTTATATAAATGTTGACGTGGAGGGGCACAAACTGAAGCCAGCTGTTATTGGAACTTCAAGTAATCTACATGTTGGACAGAGCCGCTTTGCAATTGGAAATCCTTACGGATACGAGAACACTCTTACAACAGGGGTACACCTTTTACTTTTTTCTTAAAACATTCTTTCACAATTATTAGGTGCATCTGTTCTGATTTCAAATTCGTCACTTGCTGTTCTAGTTATATTCATCCCATGACAATTCCTTCTAAAAGTATGTCTTTCTTTTGAAAAAATAAATAAATAAATTAAACAGTAGGTTCTATACATTCCTGAGTCTTTATTGATTCTGATGCAGGTAGTAAGTGGTTTAGGGAGAGAGATTCCTTCCCCTAATGGAGGAGCAATTCAAGGAGCCATACAAACAGATGCCTCCATTAACTCAGGTGAAGAAACCTTGCATATTCATTAACCCGAGTTGGGATTTTACTGATCCTAAAACTACACATTCTGGGCGACATCATTCGCGTGGGAAATTGATCTTTTACATGTATAACGTTTTTTATTAAATCCAAGTGGAAATTTGATCCCCAAATGAGACTTACAGAAGAGCTCTTATGTAGGGAACTCCGGTGGACCATTAATTGATTCCTATGGTCACGTCATTGGGGTCAACACAGCAACCTTCACTCACAAAGGTATATTTAAGTTTGGCCTCCTAGTTGCAATACCTTTAACTTGTTTCATACTATAAGATGAAAATTTAACTAAAACAACTTCTGCACTGCACACAGGCACTGGAGTTTCTTCAGGTATTAATTTTGCAATACCAATTGACACTGCGGTGAGAACGGTACCTTACCTGATTGTCTATGGAACACCTTATAGGGACAGGTTTTGAATATTACCTTTTAGCTCACCTTTATTTTCTTTCCTTTTTTCTCTTTTCTCTCTTGTTTATTTTCAACTGTAGATAGACTTAACAGATTTCATTAGTAGGTAGACTGGTGGTTATATCATATAAGTTTGCGTTTCATTCGGCCACTGACTAGGTCTTGATTTGTTGTAACATAACATATACAAAGCATTACTTTATCAAATGTATAATTGGTCATAGCATTGCATCAATGCTTGACCTTCAGTTAAATGTTGAAGACCTGCAAAATAGGGATAATATGCAGCCGAACATTATGTTACACATGATGTTTTATATATGTCATTTGTTTCTCCTTGGTATTTGGTACAAGATACAGTTATTAGGCATATATGGCATTCATATATATGAAATATTGATGATTGAATTACAAATGAACATAATTGGGGGATATTGGATAAGGGATTCCATGTTGTTCCAAAAGAAATCTCAACCCATAAATGTGTACCTGTTGTTGAAAGAATGAATATATAACACGAAACACAGCAAGCCATTGATCAAAGTATACATCCAAACTTTATCACCATCATATTATAAATCTCAAAACTGTAATATTATACATAAATTCAACACATAGCAAGCCATGTTTTTGTTCTTTGTACAAGTTTATAAACAAGCCATTATAAGTCATGTTAATACTATTAACTCCATCTCTTTTTCACTGTTCTAATAACGAAAGTGCCCTTAACATATATGGGAATCCGCTTGACTACTGCCCAATGTGTATCTTTTGGAGGCTATTGAGAGGCTTGGTTTACAGCACACTAGATATCTTAGCATTGTCAGTATGGGGTACTGAAGAGCCCCCACTGTTGTCTGTGTATGTGTGGATCTAGTAAGAGAGTGCCTGTAGTTGTTTTAGATATTTTAAAGTACTGTTGGAGTTGGGATTGGGGTGATTCCGTCGAACTCTAAGCTTCACGAGAATATCAAACCCCTATCCAGACTGCCGCGAACATAACGTATGAACAGTTCGAGGAGCAGACATATACTGGCTGACAACATGAACTGCATAACTGATATCAGGGCGAGTAATCGTTAAATAAATCAGGCCACCTACAAGCTGGCAATAGAGTGTAGCATGAGAGAGTAGCTTGCCATCTGTGCCTCTCAGCTTAACATTAAGCTCCAGGGGTGTATCATAAGTATTATTATCTAAAAGACCGGCCCGAGTAAGTAAATCAGAAGCATACTTCACCTAAGAGAGGCCATAACCATCACGTAGTGGAAGAATCTCTAAACCAAGAAAATACAGTAACCGTCTTAGATCCTTCGTCTCAAGACAAGAGCAGAGATGGTTCTTAAGGTCTGAGATGCCCTGTAGATCATCGCCTGTAATAACCATATCATCAACTTATAACAAGAGCAAGACTATACCCCGAGAAGTCTGACGAGTGAACAGTGCATAATCATAAGAACTCTGACGATATCCGTATTGTACTATTTTCGAACAGAAAGTCGAAAACCAAGCATGGGGCGCTTGTTTTAATCCATAAAGCGCACGACGAAGTTTACAAACTTGCCCAGAGAGATGTTTAAATCCTTGTGGGGGCAACATATAAACATCTTCAACCAAATCACCATTCAAAAAAGCATTTTTCACATCCATCTGAAACAAATCTCAATGGCGAACAGAAGCAATAACAATTAAGAGACGAACAGAAGTCAACCTGGCAACCGGAGCAAATGTCTCCTCATAATCAATACCATACTCCTGTGTATGACCCTTAGCCACTAGGCGAGCTTTATAGCGATCAACAAAGCCATCTGCCTTAGTCTTAACTTTATAAACCCACTTGCAACCAATAGTAGACTTACTAGGAGGAAGATTAACAAGATCCCAAGTATGAGCCTTAGCCAAAGCCTGTAATTCCTCACTCATAGCTTTCTGCCAAAGAGGGTTAGAAGAATCCTCGCGATAGGAAGAAGGTTCATGAATAGAAATAAGAGCATATAAATAACAATGATAGTCATCTAAATGTACCGGACGCTGACGAGTACGAGACGAATACCGAGGTTGACCGACAAGATCCTCTAGGGAGAGGTCCACCGTCAAGCTTGGAGGCAACGCTGAAGACGAAGGCGGGTCAGCAGAAGGCACAGGAGCATCAGGCAGAGAAGGCGCAGGGGACAGGGAGGTATCAATTGGTAAACCTGGAACAGAATCTGGTAAAGAAGATACAGAGGACAAGTCATCCAGAAAAAAATCAAAGATAACAGGGGGAGGTATATCAGACTATGATTTCTGAGAAGGTAAAGAGTAGAAAGGTAATTTTTCCCAGAAAATAACATGACGTGAAATACGCAACTTGTTACTTTGTGGATCATAACACCGTAAAACCTTTCTGCTCAATACCGTAGCCCAAAAAGACACACATAACAGATTTAGCAGATAACTTATCACGTTCACGTGCAGGAAGTAAAACAAAACGCGTATAACAAAAAACCCAAAGGGAAGAATAATCAGGAAACAAACCATAGAGACGATGAAAAGGTGTAAAACTGTTCAGCACGACCGAAAACAAACTGATTGATAAGATAGACAGAAGTCAAAACTGCTTCACCCCAGAATTTTTTCGGAACAGAAGATGGCAAAAGAAGAGTGCGTGAAGTTTCAATAATATGTCTATTTTTTCTTTCAGCAACCCTATTTTGTTGTGGAGTATACGGATAGGAAAGTTGTTGCAAGGAACCATTGACTTAAGTAACATTTGAAACTTATTAGATATAAATTCCCTCCCTCCCCCGAAATCAAAACGAAAAACTTTAATAGATTTAGAAAATTGTATGCGAATCATGGTGGAGAATTCAATATATGTTTCATAAAAAGAAGAACGAGTCCGTAACAAATAAACCCAAACAAAATGGGAATAATCATCAACAAACACAACATAATAGCAAGATCCGCCCATGGAAGGAACCACAGACGGCCCCCAAATATCGGAATGAATAATATCAAATGGAGTTAAAGAATGCACAATGCTAGTATTAAAATGTAAAGCAGTATGTTTACCAAGTTTACAACTAACACAGTGCAATAATTCAGAGGAAACATGCCCCAACCGGCCTGTATTAATCAATTGACGAAGAATAAATGAAGATACATAGCCCAATCGATTATGCCAAAGTGAAAAATCAGAACTATGACAAGCACTCAAACTACTATGTAAGGAAGAAACAACACCAAAGGGAATATTCAAAACATCAATTTCAAACAAGCGTCCAACTTGACCACCTGTCCCAAGAACCTTCCCCGTTGACGGATCCTGTACCTGACATCCAGAAGAAGAAAATAAAACATGAAATCCAAGATCACACAATTAACCAACAGATAACAAATTCATGGATAGGCGAGGGACAAAGAGAACATCTGAAAAACAAAGACTAGAAGGGGTACGAATAGAACCAGTATATTCAACAAGAAGTTTGGAACCATCAGTAGTGTAAATGGGAGAAGAAGAACCAGAAGAGGTAGAGACAAAAACAGAGGAATCAAAAGTCATATGATTTGTCGCACCAGAATCAATTATCCATGAAGTATTACTTGGAGTGGCAGACACTGAGGAAGCTGAGGAAGTACCTTGACTAAGGCCTGCAATAGCCTTGTTAATCATATCCTGTATATCCACTGCAGTCAAGGTAGGAGTCGGTAGCAAAGTGGTGCTGGAAGGATAATTAGAAAAAGCAGAAACAGCTGTAGTGCGACATGTAGAGTGAGGATGTGGAGGCTTCTTGAGTTTGGGACAACTGTACTTCATCGCGAAGTGCCATTAAGAACTGAACCAAATGTGCCCTCCCAACATATTGATGAAAGACTTCTGTATCGGCAGTGCAAATAAATTTCGGATCCATAGCAGCTAACTGATCCCATAATAAGGACATCTGACTGTAAAATCAGTGATTGATTGACCCAGAGCTTGCTTGAGAGACAGAATATCCATCTCAAGTTTATACTGTTCACCAAAATTGTTCCCTTTATGTCGAGTTTCAAAAAATAACCAATCATCCTTCGCATTCTGAAACTTACCGACCTCTAAGCTTAGGGAAGAGGACGAAACAGCATTGGCCAACCATGTAATAGTCCGAGAATTATTGATGTCCCATTCTTCTATGGTTTTAGAAGTAGATTCAGCAGTCAATTGACAATCACCAGTACCATACTTCCATAAATTCCGACCTTTCAAATAATTGCACATAAGGGAAGCCCAATGAACATAATTAGACCTATCTAGTTTGACTATCACATGCAAAACATGATCACTAGATGAAGACATGGTGAACAAATAGCAAATCCTCCATCACAAAGCAGTCAGTCTCAAGTTGCAAGGAAAGAAACCAAAAAACCTGATCAAGAATGAGCCTGGATTGGTTTGGTCTGAGCGGATCCGGTCTGCCCCGGTTCGGTCTGAGCGGATCCGGTCTGCCCTGATTCGGTCTGCCCCGATTCGGTCTGAGTGGGCCCGAGTCGGTCTGAGTGGGCCCGATTTGGTCTAAGCAGGCCCAGTGTGGTCTGAGCAGGCCCGGTTCGGTCGGAGCTGATCCGGTCGGCTCCAGTTCGGTCTGGGCGAACCTGGCTCGGACTGACCCGGCTTAGAGGAACCCTAGCTAGGGTTTTATGCAGAGTGACGGAGGTGCCAAAAGGGCACAGATGACGGCGGCGCTGGAGGCAGAGTAGTGGTGGTGATGCATCAGCAAGCGATGGCGAGCGAACGGCGACACGGCGGCGACGCGGCGGTGATACGGCGGCGCCGCGGCGGTGATACGGCGGCGCCGCGGCAACGACACGGCTGGGGAGGCAAGAAAAACCCAAAAACACCAAAAAACCTTCTTCAAAAAACCTTAAAACACCACAAATCTTCTTCAAATTGCTTTTGCGAAATCAAATACCAAAGATCTGACGACGATTAGCAATGAATCTAGTCGGAACAAAGCACCAAAGCAAAATACCAAAGGAAGACGAAGCCCTCTATGCTCGCATCAATCCGGACTTTCAAGGAGCGAAATCGTGGCTTCAATCCAAAATAGAGGCAAGAACGAAGATTTCAGCAGATTTCCGAGCCAAACAGGCACTGAATCGACAAAAATTGGCTCGGAAGAAGCAAAAAAATCAGAAGGTTTCGATTTGGGGAAGACGACGAGTCGGCCGAGTCGACTCGGTCTGCCCGTCCGAGTTGAACCCTTTTCTTACTGATCTACGCCGAGTTAAGACCGAGTCGACATGGTTCTCTTACTGATCTACGCCGAGTTAAGACCGAGTCGACATGGTTCTGATACTATGTCAGACTTGTTAGAAAACGGGATTCATGTTATTGATGACCTATCATACTTATACACATGTTTACAATGGTCAAAAGCCCAAAATACCCTCGAAGGATGAAAAGACAAAAGTACCCCTACTTTACATATTCTAACATAAATCAACTTATATAAATGCCCAGAAAATAGTGTATCCTACTAACACCTTTCACTGAACTGCGTGCTCCCGGATCCCCTTCAAGACTCTTTTGTAAGTAATCTAATTAATTACAACAATATACTAATAATGGAAACCCAAAACACTCTCATGGACATAGCACCATGAGCTTACATTAAAGCACAAGCAGTCGTCATTTATTGATGTTTACTTGTCTTACGCTCAAACAATCAAAACAGGGCCGTCATTTGCTGGGGACATCATCTACGTTCCTCCGATCATTCTCCTCCATATTTTTTCAGGATGTCCATCACAAAATCGTAGATTTTGTGGGAATCAGGGAGGCTCTTAGAGACACCTTCCAACCCCAGGCAGCTCTTCGCCCATCCAATCAGCTTGGGGCACTCTTCCTCAATGCTGAAACTGGCTCTGGTCTCGTATGTATAAAACCAGGAGTAGAAAGGGACCAGTGCGACGTCTACATACCCCAGTGTGTCACCTCCGAAGAAGGGCTTCTCTCCCAGCTCGCCTTCAAGCACCTTCAGTGTCTCTATGAACTCCTTCTTGGCTGCTTCCTGCTCTTCTCCCTTCTTCTTCCATAACTTGTTTCCGGCTTCGTACACCTGCGCATACAAATCGAATTCTTTATCAGCTTGATATTCTGATCGAACGATGATAGAAACAGAGGAGGAAAGGAGAAATCAGGGATCGAATTCCAGGAAGAGTATATATTACCTTCTTGTCGATGAAGTCTGCCCAAAATCTGGCTTTGGCTCTTTCAAAAGGGTCGGAGGGGAGGAGAGGAGACTTGTCATTCCACACCTCGTCGATGTATTGAAGGATGATGAGGGATTCGCAGATGGGTCTGCCGTTGTGGATGAGAACAGGGATTTTCTTGTGAACAGGGTTCATCTGCAGCAACAGGGGACTCTTGTTCGCGAGATCTTCCTCCTTGTGCTTGTGGTCGATGTCCTTCAAGGCTAAGGCGATTCTCACCCGCATCCCGAACATGCTCAGCCAAGAATCGAGGAGAGTTACTTGGTTTGCCATTAGAATACCTCTGTATTTCAGACACACCCACCAGAATATATCAATGCAGAAGAAAGGATTTTTCTCTCGAAGTTGTTGTAGGAGGAGGAAGGTTGTTAGGTTTTTATAGCAGCCGGAGAAGAGGGTCGAGGCTCTTCTAGCGTTTTGCGCAAGCGTCATTGTTTACGTCAGAAGTGCATGAACGAGGTCTGGCCGTCAATGACCAACGTTATTAGGGTCTTTGGTCACTCCTACTCCATCGACCATGAACACTTGGCTGTGAATCAACAAACGAATGGCCCACTTTCTCGTACTGCGTCAAATTCCCTCGTCTCTAGCTATGTCAGATTTGACTTGGGTTATTATCTAATAAAATAGACTGTGTTCATTGAATCATTGAAGGTAAAATCATAATAGTTTTTTAATTGGTATGTTTAAAATTACTATACTTAAAAATTCATAAAGGCTTTCAGATCTGTTGGTTAGGCTGTTGATAGCTAGATTAAGAGGTCTGGAGTTGAAACCTCCCTCCAATAATGAAAATTTGCCTCTTTATTCCCTTTTCATGTGTATTTGGATAAATTGGATCGGGTCTAATCGGACTTATTAGTGTGCTTATATCAAAATAATCTCCGGTTTTAGTTCAACTCGGTTGGACCCGCGTGTTCGGTTTGGTTTTTAAAACATTGGTTTCTTTGGTATAACTTTTGGCTATATAAAATTCTATGCTGCAAATATTCAACAAATTTATATTCTAATAATAAAATTCAATCTTTCAAATCTTCAATCAGCCAGCAAGCTCAATCTGTCAATAATCATTTGTCCAGTGATCTTCAGAATTCACAAAAGAAGATCAGACTATTCCAACATCAATATTTTTTCTTAAACAATGTCTCTTCCCCTTTCACGTGTTCATTTCAATCATGTTGAACCGTGTTATAAAAAAATATTAATTGCACCCTTATTTTTAGAAAACAATTATTTGACATTTCAGAGAAAGCCTATTTCAATGACGTGATTTTTTATGCCGAAGAAGCTCCTATTAGCCTTTAGCCATTTCTTGGAATTTCGCATCAACACTTGATGAGTGACCACATTTTGATTTTGCTTCTCCAGCTAACTATATTTCCACCAATGAATGAAAAATATCTTGATGTAGATTTTCTATCTGTAATGTTTACTACCCAATTTGTGTCTTTATATTCTCGATTCTCAAATGAGTATTCTTAGAACATTAATCCTTTCCCCCATGAAGATTTTAGATATCGAAGGACTGATAACAACATTTATATCATCCCTTGGACAGTGCATGAATTGATTTGTTATGTTCACTGCATAAACTATATTGGGCCAAGTGTGAGATAGCTAAATGAGAGTCCCCTCTAGTCTTTGATACCTATTATTGTCAATCGGTGTCTGATTTGGATATTTCCCAATATTTATGGTTTTGAAAAATTGGTGTGTTTGCAGATTTGCAATCTAGGATTCCTACTTTGATATATAAATTTGTTTCATTTCTTCTAGCTATTTCCAAGAAATATTTCAATCCTCCAATATTTTTTTCATTTTGAACTCACTATCTAGTTCTTCTTGTATATTTTATATTTCCTCCAAATCATTCTCCGTAGTAATCATATCATCCACATAAATCCATATTCTTGTGACATTTCCCTCTTTGTGTTTCAAAAATAAGTCAATCTGCATTACTTTGAGAGAACCTCATGCATTTTCATTTCTTAACTAAATCTTCCAAGCCATGCTCATAGAGATTGTTTTAATTCTTACATTGCCTTCATACCATTTGTGATTTATCTGTCATGATATATCCTACAGGAATGTCCATATATACCTCTTCTTTGAGATCCCAATACAAAAATGCAGATTTTACGTTGAACTCATTAAGAACCCAATCAATGTTCTTGCCAAAGAAAGTATCACTCTGATTGTTATTAGTTTTTTCACTAGTGAGAGTTTCTTAATAATTAATCTTTTAGGTCTTTGTGTATCCTTTTGTTACCAATCGTGCTTTGTACCTTTCAATTGTTCCAACAACTTTATGTTTGAACTCAAGAGTCCTTTGGTAACGAACTCAAGAGTCCTTGTGTTGTTTCCTTGTAAAGCAGCCATCTCTTCTTGTATAGCTAGCGCCCACTTAGGATGAGCTAAAACTTCATGTATGTCCCTTGGCACATAGTGTTAGGACAATGTCTGATTGAACTTCTTGAGGGGTTCCAAAAAACCCTTAGTGGACTCATAATTTGGTTTAAAATACTTGGATATTTGCATCTTGAAGTATAAGGAATAATGATAAGGAGATTTTCCACGATTGTGCTTGTAAAGAAAAGTATAACTATTATCATGGTTATCAGCATTAATAGGAGTGCTAGCAGAGCTTACCTTAAGAATATTCTCAGGAGATGGCCTTTGAGTACTGAGGGAAGGAAAGCTTCGGTAGTGATCCAAGATTCAAGTATTGGAGTTGTGTTTTAAGGAATTATGATCTCAAGAGATATAACAAGATTATCTTGATGTAAAACATTAATATCTTTATATCTTGTCCAATTCAAGTTCATCAAGTTCATCTCTTCATTGATTTCCTCTCCTTGGAGGGAAGAATTGTATCACTAATGAGTAAAACATTTGTCTCCAAAAAAAAAAGTGATATATGTAGTAATATGCATGTGTCGTGATCTTGGATCATCGATAGCCCTTTTGGTGTGATGCGTGTCCCAAAAAAGACATCAAAGTGCACTAGGATCCAACTTAGTTCATTGATGTTTGTGAAGTTGTACCAAACATAAAGGGGAGTGTGAAATTGTAACATCCGAGAGGATAACCTATTAATGAGGTAAATGTCCGTTGCGACAGTTTTAGCTTAATAATGAGATGTGCAGGAGCACTCCCCTTTATGTTATGCAATGCCATTTGTTGTGAAGTATGAGGACAAGTGGTCTCAAGGATGAGACCTTGTGGGTTGAAATACTCCAAAATATCGTTGTTTACAAACTTTCCACCATTGTCAGATCGAAATATCTGAGGAACGTGGAAACTTGTATTTGGACAATACTTGATAATACTTGGAAGCACTCAAAGACTTCTGATTTGGTTTTAAATTATAATGCTAAGTTATTTGTGTAGAGTTATCAATAAAAGTGACAAATTAACGATATCAAAAAGTACTGGTCACTGGTGTAGGACCCCCACACTGCCTGAATTTAAGCAACCAGAGAAGAGCTTTTATTTAAACCTAACAAAAGATTGGCATGATGACGTTTAGCTAAGATACAAGTCTCACAATGCAAATCTCCAACAGACACCATTACATAGAGTCGAAAATAAAATTTTCATATAACAATAAGTTGGATGGCCTAACTGATGATACTACAACCAAAACTATTGGTCAGTAGAGCCATGTGTTAGATGAGCACAACCAATATAAAAATCATACGTATATAAGAGCTCCCTCTCTCAGTACCACACCAAATGATCTCCTTGGTAAGAATATCTTCGAGAAGACAAAATTTAAGATAAGTGAGAACACCATCTTGTGATTCCTAGGTGATTTGGTCAATAGATAATAATTTATGAGACAGTGAAGGCGCAAGAAAAGTGTGAGATAATATTTAAGTATGAGAAATTGTAACAGTGCCAACTTTGAACACTGGAGATAATGCACCTTTAGCTTTTGTAATGGATGTTTGTCTAGCATCCGTGAAATGCAGAAGTATAAGTCATATTATCTATCACCCTAGAGTCAAGTATCCAAACACCTTTACTATCACTAGTAGAAGCAGAGCATACAACTTCCCAGATTTAACCTATATTAAGCATTAACGGACTTCCAAACCGGTCAAACATGACATTAATATTGTTTTCTCTCTCATGGTAGGTGTATTGCTCATTCCTCCATGTGGTGGTTCAGCACATGACACCAATTCAGAGAATCCAGTTAACTGCAATCGGTAGTTAGTAAAGGTGGAGGACAAGTCGTCGCCTGCCATAGCTAATTTTGCAAAGGCCACTACATTTCCACCTTGTGAAGCATTAGTGCTGGCTCTACTAAAACTTTATTTTTCGCCGACTCCGCTTTTACTCTTTGCCTATAAATCAACCTACCATTTTGGATAGTCGTGGAATTTGAAGCAAGTTTCTTTGATGTGTTTCAATCCTCCATAACGAGTGCGCTTTAATCCATTACATGTGGTTCGGGGTTTTGAGGGATGGTCACTATTGCCTACAATCAGTGATTCAATAAACAAGGAGAGAACATGTGAACCAAAATGAGCACTTTTCACTGTCATTCCCACTCCAAGGTTTTCCTCTTTGCCATCAAGAACCATCACACATTGACAACTTCAGGCCAAAACGTGTGCATAAACCTGTTCTACGGAGGGAAAAAGATGAAGTTGTAAAATATCACTCTGAATGTTGTCTAATTTGTGTCCAATTTGTCATCAAGGCCATCGAGAAAGGTATAGGTCCTTCCTGAATTAATTCTTTGTAGTGTTGTATATCATGTGGACATTCCATAGGGTTAGGGCGCCAAAAATCGATTTCACGCCAAATGCTTTGTAGAATTGTAGAATAGTGTTCAAACATTCTGCTAGATTGTTTCAATCAGAAATTCATAAACCTGAGACGCTGCATTGCCATAGAAGAAGGTGGTAATATGGAGTCTTATAGATGATCTCGTCTTCTTTGATATGCATATTTCTTCAACAAGGGAATAGTTTGTGTTGTCTAATTTGATGTGAATAGGAGCAGTAGAGGATTCAAAAGTATTTTTCCTGAGAGAGGCCTTATGTAAGACCTCATTCATTTTCATGGAAACTTTTTCCATAAGAGTAATGCTACGTCCACTCCGGGAGTGAGCATAAATTGCGCACTTCTTACGTGGATGGCTTACGTGGCCGTCCACGTAAGCATCTGACTCGACAACTAAAAAACGGGGTTTGGTTCGACCCCGTTTTTCTTCTTTCTCTCTCTCGCCCTGGCCTCAGCCTCCCACGGCGGAGTCGCCCTCGCCTCTGCCTCCCATGGCGGCGGCCTCGCCCTCCCCTCAGCCTCCCACGGTGGCGGCCTCGCCCTCCCCTCAGCAGCCTCCCGTGCCGGCCTCGACCTCGTCCTCGCCTCAGCCTCCCGTGCCGGCCTCGGCTGCAGGAGGCCGAGGCGAGGCCAGCCGCGGGAGGTCGAGGCGAGGCCAGCCACGGGAGGCCAAGGCGAGGCCAGAAGCAGGAGGCCGAGGCAAGGCCAGCCACGGGAGGCCTAGGCGAGGCCAGCCGGGGGAGGCCGAGGCGAGGCCAGCCGGGGGAGGCCGAGGCGAGGCCAGCCGGGGGAGGCCGAGGCGAGGCCAGCCGCGGGAGGTCGAGGCGAGGCCAGCCGCGGGAGGCCGAGGCGAGGCCAGCCGCGGGAGGCCAAGGCGAGGCCAGCCGCGGGAGGCCGAGGGAGGCCGTAAGAGGCCGAGGGAGGCCGAGGGAGGCCGCGAGAGGCCGAGGGAGGCCAAGGGAGGCCGCGAGAGGCCGAGGGAGGCCGAGGGAGGCCGAGGGAGGCCCCGAGAGGCCGAGGGAGGCCGCAAGAGGTGCCGCCGCAGCCAAGGCCGGCGCGGGAGGCTGAGGAGAGGGTGAGGGTGAGGCCGGCGCGGGAGGTTGAGGCGAGGGCGAGGGCGAGGCTGGCGCGGGAGGCTGAGGCGAGGGTGAGGGCGAGCCCGGTGCGGGAGGCTGAGGCGAGGGCGAGCCCAGCGCGGGAGGCTGAGGCGAGGGCCAGGGCGAGGCCGGCGCGGGAGGCTGAGGCGAGGGCAAGGCCAGCACCGCGGGAGGCTGAGAGGAGGGCGACACCGCCGCCGAAGGAGGCAGAGGAGAGGGCGACTCCGCCGCGGGAGGCAGAGGCCAGAGCGAGAGTGAGAAAGAAGAAAAACGGGGTCGAACCAGACCCCGTTTTTAGTTGTCGAGTCAACTGCTTATGTGGACGGCCACGTAAGCCATCCACGTAAGCAGTGCGCAATTTATGCGCACTCCCGGAGTGGACGTAGCATTACTCTTTCCGTAATGATTAGGACTTAGGAGTCACCGAATAAAGGATTTCCCCTACGTACCTCCATTTTTTTGTAACTTGATGTTCAGATTACCATCATAAAAAGAAGGATTTTTATTCACGTTTTTCATTTTGTTTTACAATTGAAGTGACATCAATATGAATTACAAAGTTATTCTTTGGCTATACAAAATTGAGTTATCATATTTATTTTGTTGCTTTGTCAAAATAACTATCAAAGATCAACTTATTTTGTTACTTCGTCAAAACAATAATCAAAGATCAACCATATTATTTAACAAAATATTTAATCTGAAACGGTTCTTGGATTCCTCCAAAACTATTTTGTATGATCTACAATGGTATAGAGTGATCTACATTGGATTCTTTAGTCTCTTCAACCAATCTTTTCCATGCTAAATCTATAATTATATTTGAGTTTAATAATGTGTTATCTGACTTTCTTTCCATGAGTATGCTATAGGTCTAAAATATGTTGCATTAGATGAAAGTGCTTAGAGTAAAAATAAAAATAAAGAAAATAAAAAAAACACAAGCTGGTGGTTTAAACCATCATGATATGTACCATTGTAACAATTTTTGCCAAATCGCTTTTCGATTCATGAGGACAGTCACATTACCTATTTTAAGCTAAATTTGATGATGAAAATATCAATGTTGAAAACACTTCATGATGTTGAAGTAAAGACATACACAGTGTGTGCAAGATGCCAGCATGGTAAAGCGCATCAGTTGCCATATGAAGTGTGATACGACAAGTCTTATTGAACCAGGGCAAGAGAGTAACAAGGGAGGCAAAGAAGCAGTCAACGAGAAGGATAACCACTCCATCCGAGTGTCAAACAGAACACACATGCCCCCTAGGTGGTTAAGTGAATATAAAACAGGGTGAAACAAGTTGACATGACAACAACGGGAATTGCACAACAGCAGAAGCGCGTTAAGCACTACCATGCCTATTGGGTTGGAGATATTTTCTTTTCAAATGATTAGTTAGAGATTTTTGTAAAAGAAGTGAGTCGTAGGTACAAATGGGGATGTAAGACAGGAATTGAAACAAAAGAAACATCAATTGCCTTTTTATTTTTCTCCTTTCTTCTCTCCTTCCCGACTCTTTTCTCTTTCCCTTTTCTCTACTTCTGAAGTTTACACTCACTCGGAGAGTGTTGCCAATAAGCCCTCTCGTACCAGACGAATTGGCGTATCAAAAAGTCCAAATTAAAGGCCAAATAGGAACCATTAGGATTAATTCACAATTTGGCCCCATCAAACAAGTTTCCATTGGTGGGAGGAAGTACATGGTCATTTTATTGATGATTTCTCAAGGTACGTGTGGGTCTATTTCATGAGACCAAAATCTGAAACGTTTTCAAAGTTCAATAACCTAAAGAAAGTTGCAAAAGCAAAAGTTGGCTAAAGAGTTTGTAGTTTACGGACTAACAATGGAGGAGCGTATATCTCAAGCAAATTCTGCAATTTTCTTTGGGAGCACCATATACTCTATTAGTTACATGTCCAAACACTCCACAGCAAAACGGAGTATGCTTCATTTGAAGAATGTTCAGGGACGATTTTAGGCAGAAACAATGAAGACTGCAGCTCTCGTAATCAATAGGCTTCCTCAACAAAGGTTATGTTTTCTTTCCGCTTTTGAAAAATTGTGTAACATGAAATCTATAGCTTAGCTATTTTCGACTTTTTAGGTGTGTATGCTATGTTTTTGTACTAACCATCTTCGAAGCAAAGTGGACAAAAAGTTTGTTAAGTATATTTTTGTAGGATTGACACTCAAAGGAAAATGTGGAGGTCCTCTAATCCTACAAGCGGAAGTGCTCTGATCCACTGGTGTCCCCACTTGTGTGGACCTGGTAAGAGAGTGCTCGTAGTTTTAGAAATTTTACAGTCGGTTACTGCTCGTAGTTGGTAACATCTATAACAAACTTTTGCTGATTAAAATGAACGGTTTTGTTGCTAAAGTACTGAGCTTGAATGCTCAGAAATTTTTCAATTGCAAATTGTGAGCCAAGTGTTGTTGTATTCTGTTAAGGACTCGAATGGAGTTTGCAGTGATTATAAAATCAACCACATATATGAGAAGAGTAGAGAGCAATAGTGTTGACATCCTGTGAGCTTCAATGCTTGCTCTACCTTCCTAAAGATTTTCTGATCCCTCGTTCTAGTCGAGCTTTACTTTAATGTGATGATCAATCGGCCATTCACTACATTGCTAAAAATTCTATTTTCCGTGAAATGACCAAACATATAAAATTAATTACCTTTTCACTAGAGAAAATTTTAACTTGAATACAGGGGGAAACATAGCACCAAGACTCTTTTCTACGATGATATAGAGTGATCTGAGTACTTACAGTATAGAGTGACACCATGCATGAGCTTACATATATTAAACCAAAAGCAGTCGTGATTCATCTATATTTGTTGCTCTTAAGCTCAAACTTCCAAAACAGGACAGTGATTTGCTCAGTGACATTATCTATATTCCTCCGATCATTCTCCACCATATTTCTTCTTCAGGATGTTCACTACAAAATCGTAGATTTTGTGGGAATCAGGGAGACTCTTGGAGACGCCTTCAAAGCCCAGGCAGCGCTTCACCCATCCCATCAGCTTGGGGCACTCTTCCTCAATGCTGAAACAGGCCGCGGTCTCGTATGTATAGAACCAGGAATAGAAAGGCACCAGGGCGACGTCTACATACCCCAGTGTATCCCCTCTGAAGAAGGGCTTCTCTCCCAGCTCGCCTTCAAGCACCTTCAGTATCTCTATGTACTCCTTCTTGGCAGCGTCCTGCTCTTCTCCCTTCTTCATCCATACCTTCGTTCCGGCGTCGTATAACTGCGCATACGAATCAAATTCTTTATCAGCTTGACAAATAAATACTGATCGATCGATGATAGAAACAGAGGAGGAAAGGAGAAATCAGGGGTCGAATTCCAGGATGTGCATATCTTACCTTCTTGTCGATGAAGTCTGCCCAAAATCTGGCTTTGGCTCTTTCAAAAGGGTCGGAAGGGAGAAGAGGAGACTTGTCACTCCACACCTCGTCGATGTATTGAAGGATGATGAGGGATTCGCTGATGGGTCTGTCGTTGTGGATGAGAACAGGGACTTTCTTGTAAACAGGGTTCATCTGCAGCAACAGGGTACTCTTGTTCGCGAGGTTTTCTTCCATGTACTCGTGGTCGATTCCCTTCAAGGCCAAGACGATTCTCACCCGCATCCCGTACGGGCTCGCCCAAGAATCGAGGAGAGTTACTTGGTCTGCCATTAGAGTACTACCTCTGTATTTCAGACACACCACAAGAATATATCACTGGAGAGGAACGAAGTTTTTCTCTCGAGGTTTTGTGTTGAAGGAAGCAGGAAGGTTGAGGATTTATATAGCTGGTGGAGAAGGTGGTCTAGGCTCCACTGATGTTTTCTGCAAGTGTCATCGTTTACGTCAGAATTGCATATCCGAGTTATTGCCGTGTCTGACCAACGTTAGTCTGGTGTCTGGTGTCGCCTCCTCCGTAGACCATGAACAGTTCTTGGCTGTGGATGAAGGCCCAACTTTCTCCGATTCTGCCAAATATTCTCATCTTGATGACGGATTTGTCTTAATGCATTATTTAAAAGAGAGAGAGAGAGAGAGACACATTGTAATGAAAGTCAAAGGACGTGGGGCTGGGATGTAAACAAGCAAGTATGTGATGGTACGTTTCGATGGGATGGATGGTACGTCCTTTTCTTCTTTTTTGTTCTGGAAATCAAAAGGTATCGTTGGGCTTATTACATCTTTCCAACTCCAAAACTGTTTGTGCTACTGAGACGGTTTACAGTCTTTTTTCAATAGGGTTTGCCACGGCACTCAACAGCGCCATGTCTGAAGTGCCCACCTCTGGTGCTGTCGCCACACCTGTAAATCTCCTTCCAGCGTCTCTTCTCTCTACCCTTCTCTTTTCCCTTTTCTTCTCCACCCTCCTATTTCAAGTAATGATCATACAGTTATACTTCCTTATTTTATGTAAATATCTGAATCTTTTTAAATGTATTTGAGAAAATCTAATGACCCATTAATTGTAAGGTTTCCAATTAATCTTATTATTTGATTCTGTAGAACATCTACTCTGTGCTGTATTCTCTAGTGTCTCTCCCTCTTGGGAAGGTCCAGGGATTAAATGCTTGGCGCCCAAGGAAATAAGGAGCTGATGACGCATGTCATGACGTTAGAGACGAATGTGAATGTGTGAAACTCCCGGAATGCTCTGTTGAGAGATTGAACCCTCCTCCTCATGTGGCTATAAATTCTTTAGCCCCGTCTCTCCTCCCCTGCCTCGTCTACACACCAGCGAACCTCACAGAGCACAGCCATGGCAGAGGAAGTGATTCTTTTGGATTTCTGGCCGAGTCCCTTCGGAATGCGGGCGAGAATCGCCTTGGCCGAGAAGGGGGTCGATTACGAGTACAGGGACGAGAACCTGTCCAAGAAGAGCCCTCTTCTGCTGCAGATGAACCCTGTGCACAAGAAGATCCCTGTCCTGATTCACAACGGGAAACCCATCTGCGAGTCGCTCGTCATTGTCCAGTACATCGACGAGACCTGGAGCGACAAGGCTCCATTGTTGCCCAAAGACCCCTACGAACGCGCCCGTGCTAGGTTTTGGGCCGACTTCGTTGACAAGAAGGTGAGTTCTTCATCATCGTCCTTTCCTCTGTTCCCTGCTTTATATAATCAGTTCGTATTTCGAATCCTTGTTTTCTTTATTCCAATAACCGATACCCAGTTGTGTTTTCCTGCAATATTAGATGTATGAAAGCGGATCGGGGATATATAAGAACAAGGGAGAGGCTCGGGAGGCGGCCAAGAAGGAGCTGATCCAAGTGCTGAAGGTGTTGGAAGCAGAGCTTGGGGAGAAGCC
>CM039670.1:9010280-9037780 GCA_022405105.1 Aristolochia contorta
TTCACGTGATTCGGCCGACACGTAAGTCATAACCGCCGGCCGAATAGTCCGTCGGCCGAATAGTCTTCCACCGGCGGATAACATTCCATCCTCCGGCGGAACCGTGTTTTTTAGTAGTGCAATGAACGTCCAATAAGAACCAAATAAAAATGTCTGCTAAAATGTTGTTACATTACCATTACTCTGCATACTAATAGCGCTAGCTAATCCGTCCAACAAAGAGATTACACATATGTGACAAAAAAAAGAAATCACGAAAATAGAGAAAGTAGAGAAACATTATATATGCTTGTAAGGTTTGAGATTGTGAAGAATAAGTTTTTTTTCTGGAGGTAAGCCTGATCAATATATCGGAAGGATCTCAGCTGAACCAGCGTATTCGAGTGCTAGCTTCGAGAGTGATCAGCTGTTGGGGTCCGTCCTTAATTGGGAAGATTTAGAAAATTCTAGAACTTTCTGGAGAAGTAGAATTTTCTACAACATTCTGGAGAACTCTAGAGAAGAGTAGAATTCTCTAGAAACTTGTAGAAGAGTGTGTAACCCTCTGGAATATTCTAGAGATGTGTGGAGCTTTCTGGAACATTCTAGAAGAGTATGGAAGAGTATGGAAGAGAATGGAAGAGTGTAGCATGAAGACATGTGTGGAGAATTCTAGAGAGTTAATCTCCACCCTTCGATCAAATTAATCCTCACCATTCATTATGGAGGAGTAGTAGTATAAATAGGGGTGGAAGCCCTCATTCCTAACGAACTCACAAGACAACCTCTTTGAGAGAGAAGTAAGATAGCTTGAGAAGTCATAATCCTCAAGTTTGAGCGAGCCACTGTAAAGTGAGACAATTTTGTAAACTATGTTGCAATCCTACTATTAATTTGTATAGTAGAAGAACCTCCATATTGGAGGATTATAAACACGTGTGCTCCCATTACCATCTTGATTTCTAAGTGCCCATCTTAACTTCACGAAGTGGGAAAGGCCGAGCTTTCCCAACAGTAATATCAGAGCCAGGTTAGTTCAAGTCGTCAATAGCTCATGCAGTTTAAGATGGAGGATTACGTCACTCACGATGGAGACATTTTTAAGCTCACGGTCAACAACTACTCATATTGGAAGCCGATGATGGAGGACCATCTATGCTGCAAGGATCTGCATGAGCCCATCATCCACAAAACTAAGGTAGAAGGAAAGACTGATGTAGAGTGGGAGTTGCTAAACCGGAAGGCCATTGTTTTTATCCGTAAGTACGTTGACAAAAGTCTCTTCAAACGTGTTTATACTTATACAAATTCTTATGAATTATGGACAAAGCTCGAATCCATGATTCAAAAGAAAATGCCTCGTAAAAAATCCCATTTAGTTCGACGGTTGGTGAAGTTGGAGTATAAAGGTGGTCAAAGTATGATTGGGCACTTGAATAATTTCAAGGGGCTCATAAATCAACTCACGAAAATTGACATGAAGATTGATGATGAGTTGCAAGCCCTTCTTCTCCTTAGTTCCCTACTAGAAAGTTGGGACACGCTCGTGGTTACACTTAGTAACTCAGCTCCGGAAGGTAAAGTCGGATCTGTTAAGTGATTCGGTACACTACCGAATCTGAGGCACCTCCCTGGAATATGAATGTGGAGCATAGCAGTTGGAATTACGCACACTGCATAATTTTTTGAACCAGAAAATGACTTTTGCCTTGTGTAATTTCTGGACCCCAGAAAATGAGTTGTGGCACTTCATTGGATTTTTGTGAAGATGTTTCATAGCCTTGTGAGCATCTAACTTGCATCTTTGGAGTGCTTCAAATCATAGGATGGTTTCTTTCTTAACTTTTTACTTTTTCACTAGAAACACAATTATTACCCTTCTCACCAATATAAGCTACCTTGAAGAAATTTATTGGGTTATTTGGTGTTGTGAATGCAACCATGTATCTTCTCTCCGCAACTCACATGAAATCTAGGTTTTCTCTGCATCTGAGATCTGCTTAGTTACTGGGAGACAGCTACTGATCCTCCCTATATTCTCCAGGATGAAGTAGAATCTTACCACCAAAGGTGCCTACAAGTCCCAGAATATGCTATGATAATGAGAGTCGTACTAAATATGTATGAGCTCAAGTACAAAATGCAGGTGAATGTTGTATGTACCTTACTCAGTATATTTGGATCTAGTCTCTTTTCTCCAATATGGGTTTCAGTCTGCTTGGTTTGGTAGCAATGACAACATAGTTACTTTATAATGTTTGTTCCATATCAGTTGCTGGATCACCCAATTAGTGTACGCCACATGGGCAGAGATGCCATGATGTGATAAAGTGCAACAATGTGTTAAGGAAGTCCACAATATTTTGTAATACTATAATAAAAAATAAAATACCACAAAACATTATAAAATACCATTGTCAATAATAAAATACCTCAAGAATTGAATGTCAAGGTTTGGGGATTGCAGAACCCTGCCTATTTAGAGTTGGATGGCGACCCATGTCGGAGCCCCCGTTAGCTCCTCCGGCGACCAAGATGAAGATGGAGCTGTCGGCAGAATCCCTCAAGGAGGCAGGAAAGCCCCATCTAGAATCGGGGCGAATAACGACTGGATAACTGTAACTCAAAGACGGAAATCCCTACCGGAACCCCTTAGATCCAGATTCTTCCATTTTGATGAGTCTGTGATAAACATAGAGAAGTGGATTGATTCAGAAAGGGGGACTGCGAAGACGAGCCTGAAACTCACAGTCTCGAAGGGCGACAGATGATCTTTCGTAAGATTCCCGACATCTTTGCTGAAGGAGTGCAAGGAGGCCCTCTCAGGTCTACTGACTCAGAAACCTTCAAGGAACGGAATCAGAGTGGTAAAATCAGAACGGGATACATTCCTCTTCGTCATATGTCTCGACCCAAAGGAAACCTGCAAAATTATACACAAAAGAGCCGTGAAGACTTTAGCCAGAGTTCACATTCCGGCGAAAGCGCCAAATGGTTTCACATGGAGCAAGGTAATGGAAGCCATGAAGGATTTACATGGAGCGCCAGAGGAGCACGCTACAACGGGCGAAGTCCAGCCAGACCACACCCAAAGCGAGGTACCGCGAGTCAAAATCCCAGCTGAAGTATGGTTGGAGGGTGAGATAAGGCTGGCAGCAACGGTGTTAATCCAGGCCGTCAGCACCGGGCAAACAGGTGAAGAAATAAATGAATGGGTTGAGGGCGCCCTTTCTGTCTCATACAGTCCCCCCCATCCTTGCTCGGTAACCAAAAATGGATAGTCTGGTTTGAGAGGGTAGAAGAGTGTGCAACACTACGTGAAGCCTGGTCCGAGAATGTGAAGCCTAGTCTGAGAATGCGAATCTTCCTTTTGTGAGGATAGTTCCGCGGAGGGACGACAGGTCCAAACCCACCGGTGAACTGTGGCTTTCTGTCTTCGAAATTCCGATGGAGTTATGGAGTGAGAGGATGCTACAGAACATATTCAATGCTTTCAAGGATTTAATATTCCTGGACGAGGTGGCAATCTCAAAAAAGTCGCTACAGGTAGCAAGAGGCTTCATCAGATGGAGAGGCAAGTGGCCACCTGGAGGCACATGCACCATCACAGTTGAAGGGAACATATTCACGGTACTTGGAGTACCAGAGCTTTGCGCCCCGGACTCACTGAATCACTCGAGTGGACACCGAGTCGGCGGAACTTCCGGATTTCAAATTCACCTATGACAGGGAACACCCCCTGTTACATAACGCTCAGGTAGACCCCTACAAGCACGCCCTGTCCGAAAGGGTGGAAAATGGAGAGCCTGGACAAGACCAATCGATGCAGCCGGCGAAAGGTGAAACCTGTGTACTACCCGCGGTTTTCGACCAAGGAAGCAGATTTGCAATCCTCACAATCCGGGAAAGACCCTCCCATGACGAAAGCCCCCCAATACCCAACGGTCACAACCAAGCACAAGCCTCCTCGCAAACCATATTTTGCAATCCAATCTTCTCCCCGGAGGATGCACCTTGCAGTGACCAGGAGAGGCAGTATAGGAACTGCACGCCCATACAAACCTATCAGCGTCAAAACCTCTCCCCCTTATCCTTGGGGGCCAACTGCAGTCGCTCCATGGTGCCGCGGCATCGTTGTCCACCCTGAAGTGAGCTGGCTGTATGTGCCTCGCCAGATCCAAACGGCCAAAATGATCCACCTAATCCCAAAGTTGTGGGCGAGGGTGATGTGGAAGGCGCTGCGGACAATCAAGAGCATTTTGAATTTGACTCTCTTAATCTTAGAAGGAATAGGAGCAGTCTTTTCTCAGCAACCAATGGAGGCGCTCAATCCTACTTCCAGACAAAGGCTGATCCACCAGTACAGAGCGACCATGTTGCGGCTGGCAAGCGCAGGCGACAACACGGGCCGCCACACTGAAGCAAGCTGGGATATATTACCCAAGTTGCACTAATCATGGAGGATATCAGATACAACCAGGAGCATGTGGAAAATCCCATTGGAAGGAACCCAACACCAAGGGGCAGGGGGTGTGTGATCAGATGAGGAGTCAGGAGGCGTCCAGACCCTTAGCTATGTGTCTAATTTCATGGAATGTATGGGGTATCGGCAGCCCCCTGAAAAAAAGCCAACATTAGGAGTACCCTGCAATCAAACGAAGTAAATCTTGTGGTCCTACAAGAAACAAAGGTGAATCAAACGAAAGAAGAAATAATTAAGGATTTGGCCCCGTTTCCAGATTGGATAGCCATCGATGCACAAGGAACTTTAGGAGGAATCCTCACATTTTGGGACTCTTCCCAATTCCAGCTCGAAGATAGTGAAAAAGGCGCATTCTGTCTGGGACTCAGGATCAGGGACAAAATTCAGAACCTATCCTGGAATTTAGGTGGAATATATGGGCATAGCTCGCATGAAGGGAGATCCCAATTCTGGGAACAGCTCGAAGATGCCACAAATTGGTGGGACGATCCGTAGCTGCTGGCCGGTGACTTTAACGCCATATGCTTCAGGGCCGAGAATCCCCCCAGCAAGACGAATCACTACAACAATGCAAAATTTCAATGATTTCATCGTGGCTCACGACCTCGAAGAAATCCCCACTACAGGCAAGTTATTCACCTGGAGCAATCGGCAGTAGCAGCCGATCCTTACAAGAATTGATCGCCTTCTTGCCACACCGGAATGGTTGCGCCTATACAATGAAGCCACAGGACGGGTTTTTGGCAAAGTGGTGCTGACCACTGGCTGATCCTCCTAGATACCAAACTATGTCAATGGGGAAAGAAGCCTTTCCGCTTTGAAAATAAATGGCTCCTTGACCCTGAATTTCGTGCGAAGCTCAAAACATGGTGGGACTCGAGAAGTGAAAGCAACGAAAGAAGGAATGGTGACATTGTTGCCAAGCTCAAGAAACTTAAATTAAACTTAATTTGGTGCGCAAAGCTGTAGAAGGTCATAGCAGAAGCTCAGAAAAGGCTGGTCAAGCTCCACATCGACAGGCTGGATGCCACAGCACAGGAAAGATTTCTATCGTGGGATGAATTTTTTGATAGGGAAGCTTCCTCGGACATGTTAAGGCTCATAAATCACAGAGAGTCAATTTACTGGAAGCAATGTGCAAGGTTTTGTTGGCTAAAGGAAGGCGACACAAACTCCAGATTTTTTCACACAATTGTCTCTTCGAGACGACGACGAAACAGAATCAACTCTTTGCTGATTAATGGAGAATTGGTTTCTGATCAGGAAAATGTTACTACGGAAATTGTGCAATTTTTTGGGAGATTATATGGGACAGACGATGGGTGCAAGCCGTGCATAGAGGGTCTTCAATTCATGCAACTGTCCCAGTAGCAGAGAGGCACAATTGAGGCTCCGTTCTCATTCGAGGAAATTGAATATGTTGTTACCACCATGCCAAGGGACAAAGCCCCGGGCCCAGATGGGTTTTACGGAGAATTTTTCAACGAAGCTTGGCCATTCATGAAAGAAGACATCCAACAACTATTTCAAAATTTCAAAGCGAATGGCCTAACCCAGAAAAGCATTGGAGCTTCGTTCATAGCACTTGTGCCAAAGAGAGGAGCGGAGCAAATCGGAGAATTCAGGCCAATCAGCCTAGTCTCCGGTACATATAAAATCCTAGCAAGAGTACTGGCGGCCAGATTAAAATCAGTACAACTGAGCGTCATCAGCAAAGAGTAGCGCCTTCCTGCCCTCCAAACAAATTGTTGATTTTGCCAAGCTCGTCCAAGAAGTTGTAGATCATCTATGCAAACAAAATGACCCCAAGCTGATGCTGAAATTGGATCTGGAGAAGGCATTTGATCGCGTAAATTAGAGATACCTATCCGATGGTGAAAATGGATCTTTTCATGTTTATCCTCTGCCCGTTACTCAGTCTCTATCAACGGCTGCCTCTTTGGCTTCTTTAAAGGGGTTTGTGGTATCAGGCAGGGTGACCCCATGTCGCCGCTCTTGTTTAACTTTGTCGTTGAAGGCTTCACTTGTTTCTTCAAGCAGCTAATTCAAGCTGGGTGGCTGCAAAACCCCCTGAATAACATGAATCCACTGGTACAATATGCCGACGATACAATGATATTTTGTGATGGCTACCTGAGTCAAGTGCAGAGCTAAGTCACCTGGACCAGAAAATTTAGGGATTCTACTTTGACCAACTGCAACACGATATGCTAATTTGGGCCCCAAGTATTATGACGTTCTATAGTACCATCAGAGTTGTACTTGATTTTGTACACTCATTTACACCCTAAGGTTTTCTTACCAAGTGACAAATTTGTAATAGTCTGTGGTCTATTATGTTGAAGAGTTTCAATCTTCATTCGCATGGCTTCACGCCATTGAGGATCGCAAACTGCTTTAGAGAAGCTCGTGGGCTCATGACAAACAAAGGAAGAAGAGAACTTATTGCAAGTCACATAATTAACTATGGGATACGGTGTACATGAAAATAGAGATAGAGCGGAAGATGCATAGAGCAGGTCTAATGATCGCTTACTATGACGAACATAGTCTAGCAATCGTATTGATGATTGGCGCTCTCAGGAACTGTGCCTGATGACACTATGAGAAGGAACAAAAGATAAACCAGTTGTCCCATCAAAAGAATCTACAATAGCTGGTTTCAATAGATCAAGATCAGTCCCCCTTACATCAGACGACCTAGAAACTCGCAATACATTAGGCACTGGTTCAGCAGATGTCTCAGAAGATGGTACATTAGCCACAGGATGAATAGGATTAGGAAAGAGAGGAGAAGAGGTGGGAAGATTCTCATAGAACACAACATCTCGAGAGTTAAAGACTTCCCTGGTTTCAAGATCATACAATCTCCACCCATTTTTCCCTTAAGGGTATCCAATAAAAATACACTTCCGACTACAAGCAACAAACTTGTTTCAGTCACGAGGAATTTTTAAAGCAAAGCAAAGACACCCACAAATTTTGAGGTGATTATAGCAAAGCTTTGTCCAAAAATAATATCATAAGGGGTTTTACCGTGAAGAATTGAAGTAGTTGTACTTGTTTAAAACCAAAGAACATGAACACCCTTAAGAATATGACATTATTTTCATTCGACCAATTCATTTTGTTGAGGGGTTCCAACACAAGATTTTTCAAACAAAAGACCATTTTCAACAAAATAATCTTCCAAAGATGTAAATTTGGTCCCATTATCATTGCAAAAGCGTTTCACCTTCTTATTGAATTGAGTTTAAGTGATTGCACAAAAGTTTTTAACCAACTTCATTTAATTAATGCATTTCTTAAAAGCAATCTAGATTAGCAAGTGTATATGCAACAAGCGTCATGGTATTGAGATCCTGATCAGGAGAATTCACTTTGCCGACTCAAAAAATCACTCTACAACCTCAAACAAAATCCTGTGTGTGCTACACACTATCAAAGGCAAACTCTAGTCTTCATCTTCAACACTCTACTAGGAGTATTATAGTTATACACAAACTTCTATAAATCTATTGTTTCATGGCATAATGAAACATGTCGACCTAGAAATCGCCGTGTAAGGGAACAATTTGTATCCGGCAAGTTACAGGTTAAAGTATACACTAATGAGGGATCATGTAGCCAATGTGTTCATAAATGTGTTGGTGTGAGCTATCTTTAGCAAAATTATGGGAATAGAGTTCTATAATGTAAATCCTTGTATAGGAATATTTTATTTTTCTTGTGACTCATGTATAGCTGAAATAGGCATGAAATCTCCTTTAAATATAGGTTTCAACCTATGTAACGATGAATGAATGAAAAGACTTTTTATCATGGTATCAGAGTATACGATTATCTTTTTTTTTTTTTGCAACTTGGTCTGTATACCAGTACCAGAAAAGTGCAATAGTGAGTTCTTTGATTTAGAGTACTCGAAGAAGAAGAACGAAGAAAAAAATCGAAGAAAAAAATCAAAGAAGAAGACCAAAGAAGAAGATGAAGAGAAGGGAAAGACAATACTATTTGTGCATTGTAGAACGATAGTGGTTTCCATCCTCCTGTTCCTTTTCGATCCCTTTCAAGAATATTTGACCATGGGCTTGCATTCCCAGAATTCTAATACCTCTTCACGACATACATTGTTCTCATTTTGCTTCCTCAAACTAGCACCATATCTGGTAATAAATTTCCCGATATTTTCTGCGTTGTTATTGCTCTTCATCATGACTATCGAAGTATCTCTATACAAAATTTGATATTTGTTGTTATCGAAGGATCGTCCACAACAGAATTCTGTTATACTTTGCTGCTCTCTTCATATCACAGTCAAGAGGACCTTGATGAGTTACTCTTTTGTCACTTACACCAATGGACTACCATTGATTTGGCCAACTCTGGCTGCCTTCAAACCGATTCCTTCATTGGAAAACTAACCACAAAGGTGGTTTATATTTTGGCCAATGCTTTCAAACCCATTCCTTCTATTATTTCTATTGGAATTAAGTTGGATGGGACCAACTATGGTCTTTGGACCCAAGTTGTTTTGATTGATGTCTTGGGAAAAGACAAATTCACGTATATCAATAGCAATTTTCTTCAATCTATTAGAGAGATCCACTCTTTCGAAAGTGGCGCAAAGACAATGCCATTGTCAAAGAATGACTTATTAATTAAATGGACCCTTCTCTTATCTGTAACTTTATTCGACATCCCATAAAAAATCAATGAGGAATGTCATTGTCACGACCTATTATAAGAGTAGCGATAACTCTCAAGTATACACTCTTCGACGACGTGTGACTCAGCTTGTCTGAAATAATTTAGACGTTCCACAGAAATGTATTGTATTGATCTCAAAGGTCTTTGGCGAAATATAAAATTTTGATGTTCCAATCCTGTTGAGTGTGTTGCTGATGAAGGGAAATATATATAATATGTTACTTCAAGAAGAGCGGGTATATGTTTTCTTGGATGGACTCGATGACCGACTTGATAAAATTTGAGGTGTTGCAGATAGGAGCACTTCCTACGGTTGGACAACCTTATGCTCATGTACATTTCAGAATAGGTAGAGTAAATAATGTACACCATTAAGTTGGAATTAAAGACTAACAACCTTGGTTTTGGCATTGATGATTAACAAATCCATCATTTTGTTATATGCAACCCCTGTTTCCTTACCTATTTTACAAATGTATGAATCTAATCTTACATGTGATATTTGCGATGCAGTTAAAAGTCATCGAGTTACTTATTCTTTGAGTATGGATATAATTGATGTTCACTTTGCTCTGGGGTCTTTCCGCGGTTACTACTGTGTCAACGTAACGATGGTAATTTGTGATCTTTGTAGATTATTGTACTCGGATGATGTGGCTTTACCTACTAATACATAAATATGAGGTCCTAGATTTGTTTCTGTCCTTTCATATCATGATTCAGACCCAATTTTCTACTCAAATTAAGCTTCTTTGGTTAGATAATGGTATAACATATGAGAATCAACGGTTTTATTATTATTTTCAACAACATGGGCTTATTCATAAAAGCACATGTCTACAAATCCCTCAACAAAATGGAGTTGCTAAGTTAAAAAAGGGATATTCTTGAAATTGTTTGGGCAAGGTAAACTTGGTGATCACGTGCTTGGCCGATATTGGGCTAATGTGGTCTCCATAACAAGGTATCTTATCATTAGTATGCCATCAAGTTTCAAAATCTACTTCAGGAACTTTCCTCTTTGTTCATCTTCACGAAACTCGATCCCTGCATTGTCCAATATCTCTCTTCGGAAATGGAATTCATGAAATAAGTTACCGATGTTAATATCCGATTACTGAAAGAACTTATATGACTATGGATGTGACTTTATTGCAATCTGCCACCTTTTCAAGCCAAACAAATTCTCAGCTTCACCATTCAGTTGGCTTAATGACACAAAATATTCAAAGTCTTATGACAAAAATAATGAAGATGAAGCAAACATAAAAACCCTTCTTACTCCTGTACCGTGTGATTCTTCACATAATGATATTCCTGAGGTAAGTTATCCTACTATACCTTTAAATTCTAGCAATAGAGAAACTATAAGTGTTTATACTTTACATTACAAGCATAATCGAGTCAAACCACAAAGTAGATATTGTCCAGAATTTGAACAACGAAGGTCAAAGTACCCAATTGCAAATTATGTGTCCACAAAGTTCTCCAAAACCTCTCTAGATCTTTCTAGACACTTTCCTCGAGTCATGAACCTAATACTGTTCATGAAGCATTATTCCACCCAAAGTGGACTCAAGTTATGAAGGAGGAAATACATACGTTGTTGAAAAATGGCACATGGACCCTTGTTCCATTTCCTAAAGAACAAAAAAATCAATGGGATGTATATGCCTGACTGGTGGCAAAAGGATACACACAGACGTATGGTGTTATTGTCTCTTGTAGAGATGTATATGCCTGAGTGGTGACAATTAGCTTATTAATTCAAAATGAAGAATCTTGGAGGAGTAATTTTTTCTTAGGAATTAAAGTTACTAGATCAAAGCAATATGTATAATTTTCTCAAAGAAACTATATTTTAGGCTTACAATCAGAAGTGAGAGTACTAGATCGTAGGTCTGGAGAAATACCAATTGTCCAAAATCACAAACTCGAACAGTGCCCTGATCAACCTATGAACAAAGAAAGGTATCTAAGATTGATTGAAAAACTTATTTATCTTTCACACACTTAATAATGTATATGCTATGAGTGTTGTAAGACAATTCAGGTATTGCATAGATGCAATGATCAAAATTCTTTAATTCCTAAAATCTTCTCTTGGAAAGGGGATTATGTTCTTGAAGCCTAATCATTTAAGGGTTGAAGGATATATAGATGAAGACTGGGTATAAATATTTCCTATAGAAAGTCAATTTTAGGTTGCTTCACATTTGCTAGGGGGAATCTTGTTACATGGAGAAGTAAAGAGCCAAAAGGGCTAGTATTGTCACGAGACAAAGCTGAATTTCTATGAATGGCTGAGGGTTTTTGAGAACTTCTCCAGCTTAGAAGATTGTTAATGGAAATTGGTTTCGGTCCTAGTTGTGAGATGATTTGTTTTGTGATAATATGGGTGTCATTGATATCTTAATGTAGTTCAACATAACCGGACAAAACATGTGGGGTTGATTGATATTTTTCAAACAACATATCGAAGAAAAAATAATTCGATTTCCTTTTTTAAAGTACGAAGACCAGCTAGTAGAGGTACTTACAAAAGCAGTTCTCTTTAAAAATTTCTACAACTCACCTAATAAGTTGGCCATCCAAGATTTCTAATCACCAACTTGAGGGGGACTGTTGGGGTGAGTTGTCCTAAGCAAGATTACGGTAATAGAATTCCCATAATATACATCTATTATAGATATTTTTTTATTCTTGCCATGAGTTGTGTATAACAGTAAGTAGACATCAAATCTCTGTAAAATATGTGTTCAAAACTGTGTCACAATGAATGAACACTACTAAAAATCTGGCCTTCACCCGCGGTTTATAACCGCCGGTGAAGGCAGTTTCACCGGCGGTTATCAAACAGCCGGTGATGACTGCGTCGGTAAAACTTACACCGACGATTTCAACCGTTGGTAGAGAAAAATCTTCACCGGCGATGTCTCACCGGCTTTTTAAAAATGCCAGAGGAAAAGTACTATTCCAGTGAAGAAAGAAAAATAAGTGTATACCGGCGGTCTATAACCGCCGGTCAAACATTTACTTAGTCATTTAACCGGCGGTTTTAGTCGTTTCAAACCGCCGGTGGAGATGTTTCGTTACTAACTTTAACTGCCGGTAACTTCAATAATTTTAAAAAAATATATTGTTTTTTTTTTTTTGAAATTTTGTTTTTCCTGACAAAACAAATATAACTAATACTAATGAAAAAGACATTGATCTGAACAGTAATTACATAATTCATTACATATATGAAACTCAAAGTTCATTACATATATGAAACTCAAAATTCATTACATATAAAAATATTAAGCTGTAAAAACATAATTCTAAAGTTTCAATACATTACTGTTCAGTAAAATTTAACAGAAACTACAAAATACATGTAAATCAACCATATATATATCAAAAAAGGGTTGATCTGAGTTGACTAGACAGTGGAACGTCAACCTAAACTGACTGCACAAAAAAAAGTTAATTGACTGCACAAAAAATAGGACCCAAAATAATCTTAAATGACGCCCAGCTCAGTTTTCCCCTGCAGCATGGCCTCTCTCATGCTCTTCGCCTAATAACACAAATCAAAACCACAATTACCTCTTACACTATAAGTTATGTTGCCCTTAATTTAAAAACCTAATATTAAGTCAAATACAACATACCAGGATTTTACTGTTGTTGTGTCAATATGGCAATTTGCTCCTTCATAATTGTCAGCTCCCTCTGAGTGACGGCCAACTCTCTATGTCTCTTGGCGTCTTTCTCCTTCAACTGTTCCACTTCCTCCCTCAATGCATCAGCCTCTTGTTGGGACGCCGACTGGTGCAAACGACTGACTTAACCTCGATAAAAATCATGACCAAACCCCCTCTCGTATCCCTCATGATGTCCATCGTGTAGGTGATCCAGTACATGTCTCAAATCTAAAGGATCATGTGAGTCCGCAATCTGGCAAGCAATTGCCTCACGCCGTAATTGTTCCGGCAAAAAAGACATAACTAGTTAGCTTTCAAATAAAATGACTGAAGAAATTTTTTGAGTAAAAACTTATACATTGGTCACATGCGCCATCATTAGGAAAAGTATCATCCTTCTTCAAATGGGCCCCCACATAACCATGAAAGACACTGAAATTTCTCCTTTTTTTCTTCCTCTATTTTTTAAAAACCACTAACAATTAGTTAATGCATCAAAGTGTAATAATAATAATCTGAGATAAAATTCTAACTACTTACCTGTTGTTCATAATGCTGAAGAAAAGACCTCGTTCTGACGTGTGAATGACCACTTACTTCGAACGATTGACCTTGTTCTTCTTACACATTTGTTGCACCTTTTTGTTATTCCAATAGGCCAATAGCTTATCCCATGAGTCCTGACTTATGGTCGGGAGGGGACTCAATGCATACTGATTCGGGCTCTTACCGTCGACATGTCTGCCTTCAGGTAGTTCTTGTTGTCCCTAATCATTTTTTGGAGAATTGGCTTCAGGAACTTTTTTGCATTCTCATCTATCAGCTTTGTTTTCCCATCATCGTCCAACCATGTATAAATCTCCTGCATTACAAGTAGGATGACAAAATCATTGTGCATTACAAGTTTGCATATCCCACAACAAATTAATATTTTAAACTATAATGCATACATGCGTACCTACATTGTGTTAAACCAAGTATAAAACTTCTGTCTTTGCTTCCGCCAATTCTCATGGAAAACGAAATATCATTCTTCACGACAATCAGATCCAACCATGCATGACAATATTCCCGCTTCCCTATTAGTCATCTGACCTTCTTTGAAGACCACTTTATGTGTGCTGCCCTGTTCGGGCATGAGGGAGGTCGCTCTAGTAGGACCTCGTCCTGCACGTCTTCGTGGCAACTGTGGTTCTTCAAGCTAGCTATCCTCTAGTGGGAGTGTTTCATCATCATCAAAGTTGGGGTCCTGTGTTTCCCTGACAAACGTTGTGTCCTGTGTCTCCTAATCCTCAGGCTGGATTAACTCATTCACCCTTATCGATGGGCCTAGTATGACAATTACCATTATTATCACATACATTAAAAGATGGGCATTTGACCATAGTCGAATGAAAGATATATTTTATTAAAAAGAATGACCTACATCTCAGTTTTAGCAGCTGATCATCAAATTGATCAGTTCCTTCTTAATCCCTGAGTTTGCTGGGAATGATAAATCAAGAGAAATGGAGAAAACCATGGAGAAGGATTTGCATGATACATCTCAGAATCCCAGAATATATATCAATTAGGAGTGGTGTTGTAATCAGTACTTATGTTCAATGTTTTAAAAACCGGACCGACCCGGCCGGTTCGACCGGGTTCAACCAGAACCGGTGCTTCTTGCGGTTCGGTTTGCTCTCAAACCGGCAAGAGGCTGAAAACCGGATGACCCGACTGGTTTTACTGGTTCGACAGGTGAATCGGTGAACCGCTGAAACGGGTTGAACCGGTCAAGTTACTGTCGACCCAAACCAGTTAAAATAAAACTCTAACCATGAAACCAAATTGATTATTTTTATATTTGCAGCTATTATGGATGAAAAGAAGGATAAAAAGATTGTTAATATAGGTGAAGATGTGGGAAAATATTTAGTTGGATTCTCAAGAAATTAATTGTTTTAGAATAATTTTGTATTTTGGAAGGGTGTTTATAATTTCTTTTGATTTTAAAGTTAAAAAACGATTTTTTATGATTTTATAATTTTTATTGTTTTTGTATTTTTAAACTTATTTTTTGAATATAGGTAATAGGCTTATAGGTAATAGGAGTTATGTTATGAATTTTTTTAATGACTTACAACTAAGACCCGGTTCAACCACTGGTTCAACCTGGTTGAACCGGTTGAACTGGAACCGGATGTTCTACCGGTTCGATCACCAGTTCGGTTTTTAAAACACTGCTTATGTTTGTGAACATTGTATACTCATTGTAGTTGGATTAGATTCTTCATTCTTGGCATCTATTGGCCTATTTGTACTAGTACGCACAACAATTAATGAAATTATCCCACTTTTTATTTATCTTTCACCCAACTTATTAATTAGGGGCCGGATAACTAAAAATCAAAAGATGATCAATGAATAAACCCCACGAACCCCTCCCCTTATCCGAACACAAAAGTTGTTGCATGCATGTTTCTTGATATATGCAAAGCGATAAACTTCATCTTCGAGCCATATTTGTGGGTTATATATGTTTCCGCGGGAGGAAAGCTTAGCAAAGAAGGAACGATAGCAATATGAAACACTTGGACTGCTCAGCAATATGCATGAATTATTTTAGAAAAAGGGGGATAAAAGCGTTTGCCGTCATATTTTAAAAGTGGTAGGTCTTGTACAAGCTGGGTCCACTGGCCAGCCCCTGATAATTATCTCGTTGCGGTGTAAACGCAGTCCAGTCCAAATGTCCCTGTATATCATTGAAAATGAGAAACTGTCTCTCAATAATATAACTCAGGCATGGAGACCCTCACATTCGTCTTCCAGGTATTTGTCTTTCATTCTATCATAAAATCAGTAAACACCGAACTTGAACTCGTTGTCGGACACTTCTGCCTCGAGTAATTAAGCAGCTTTGCATCAGGAGACCACGTTTACACTTTTCAATAGTGCTGGGATTGCGATTTTCGACGCAGCGTCGCAGTCTACAGACGATATGATTGAGGGGGAAAAGTGCAAGTGCCAATCTGGGTTTCAAATGCCACGATAGCATTAATCCTATCATTTCATGACCAGTACTGTGCAGTGTGTTGGGCTCACCCAAGAGTTACAGCGCAGATCACTAGGCTCGAATGCAGCATCTTCTTCACGTTTCTGGGATATGAAAATTAATGAGATATATATCAATTCGTCGTACATTATAAATGCTAAAGACTCGTAGCTCGATCAGATAATGATCGAACGACCAGATATGAATTGGGCATGCATGATCTGTATATATCGTCTAATTCGTCACTCGTCGAAGACCGTATAGTGTAACAGTTGTACACTATCCTAATTAATTTCTCCTTTTCACCTTATAAAAGCTTACTCTTTCTGGAACCTACTCAACCATCGGATATAAATTCATGGATTCGCAGTCGTAGAACAGAAACCCAGAGCAAACCAAAAGCTAATTCCCAGCTTCTCTGCAGATTATTATGATCTCCACAATGGCACAGAAACAGCAGAAAATACCCACCTCCGTTTATTTCTTTAGCATCTCCCTCTCCCTCCTCTCTTTCTCCCTCGTCTTCCTCTCCTTTCGCGACCCCAAATTCTGGTTTTTCTTCTCCAACGCCATCATCTTCTTCGTCGCCGCCGACTCCGGCGATTTCTCTCCCAAACCCGACCTCTACGACGAATTACTCAGCAGACGCAGATCAGACAGAAGCGCCAACTGGGTTACCACCTCCTCTTCTAGTACTTGTGCTTCTCAACAGGAAACGCACGAGAAGAAAAAGAAAATTAAGATGAAGAAACCTGCAGCTACCATGTTAGAGTACTCCATAATTACCCCGACAGAGAAAGCTGCCATCGTTGCTGTCAAGGAGGAGAAGGACGTTGAATCCCCTCTCGAGGATTCGTCCATAAACGAGACCGATAAAGCCATGGACGACGTTGAACCTCCTCCCGAGGATTCGTCCATAAACGCAATTGAGAAAACAGCCTGCATCGTCGCTGTCGAGGAGGAAATTAATTATGAAAGGGGTCCGTGTGATCATATTAGTACGGGAACAGGAGGACTAGTCGTCTCAACTCCACGGGTATCCACCGAAGAGGAGGAGGACTACTTCTCAGGCATGTCGGACGAAGAGCTGAATCGCCGAGTGGAAGAGTTTATACGAAGAATTAACAGAGAGATTCGTCTTCAGGAGACTCGGGAACGACAGGCCTTGCGTGTTTAGAATAATATATAGTACTCTAGTTCTTAATTAATTATATAAGCTCATCATGTGCTAGCTATATACACACTGGAAGTAATTAATGTAAATTATTATGTCTAAATTAATATTGGAAGGTTTCTATCTTCAATATATATTTCTTCTTCCCACCCACTTTGATCCTTCTCTTCTTCCTTCTTTATTTCTTCTGGGTTTGTGTTCTTTCCTCGAGTTATTCACTCTGCAATGAAATAATTACATGAATCTGAAAGCAGCAGTACAAGTGGGTACGTAACTAACTACTTCCGGATCATGAATATGGGAAACCCATGAATTAACCGATCGAGATGAAGTCGACCTTTGCGTCATGCACAACCATCCATCAAAGCGAACAAAGTAGTTTAAACAAAGCCAATTAAACAGACGGATTCACTGTCACTGGACGAGTTCGATCAAGGATAATAGTGCAGTACTACACGTCTTCATGTTCTCAACCAATTAACCGAAAAACCATTTCCTCGTGAATTGTTATTGGAGTACTGAACCCTGTAAACTACGAAATTACTTAAATTAAACTTTCCCATTTTGCAGTCTCATTGAAAGAATACTGAAAAGACTCAAAAGAGGTCGAAATCCATGTCTGCTTTCGACGAGAAATTAAATATTGTCAACGTCGTGTACTTAATGTAGGGTGGTCGTGGGTAATCCGGTAACATAATTTCTCAATTAGCGATCGATTGATATTTGATTAATCATGTGCGCGAACAACCTTAATACATGTATATCTCTAAAGCAAGAGAAAATGGCGAGCAGCTTTTAAAAAGATGAAATATTTTATCCGATCGAGCGAGGAAAGAAATGAGAAGCCGAGTATTAGCGGGACCTCTAATTACCAAACCAACATCAACTCATTCCAGTCAATCGTTATTAAATTCTGGTTTGGTATCTGACCTGAGACTGGATTGGTATAAATGTTACCGCTTGACTGTGGAACTGAACAGGTGGCTAGTACTGGACGAGAAGGTTGGAGAAGCAGCAGCTTCATTAATTAAGTTTGGATGCTGAAAGAACAGAACTCAACTACTTGAAGTAATTCTTTGATCCGACTTATATAATGATCTTGTCGATAATCTACCTAGAAATCATTTTTTCCTCAATATATCGAAGGAAACAACAACAAATTGGCTGGTACGCATTAGGTTTTGTTTTATTTTCATATCGAACGGCCAAGCCTTCCATTAATTAAATTAAGCATTGATTCGATGAGTAATGTGGATATTGTTTCTGATCTTATAGATGATCACTTCTTTCACTTATCGTACGTGGCCATCAAGTTTTGTTGAATAAGTTCATCATGAGTTTCTGAATATTATAAACTCTATTTATAAGCAACGTGTTAGCAATTACTTAGCAAGCTTACGGTTAAAATAGATCATAATTTAACCCCTCCTGTCTGTTTCTGTAGGTCTTTACACGTTAAAGGCTTTTCCTGATCAGCTGGATTTCTATATAAACATAATTATGCATGTGTTATGGGCTTTTCTTCTTCCCCCGGTCTTTCTTAATCTCTGTTCTCTGATATCCCTGAGTTAATAAATTAGCACTACATATTATATTTGAAACTATATTTCCTCTTGTAATCTATTTTAGCATTACATGCAAGAAGAAAATGCAACAGTTATCAATTGTTAATCATATACTTTTGCTTGTCAATTTTTCCCTTGACTGTTTAATGTTGTTACATAATTTTTTTGTTGAATTACATCTTAGTAGATTCGAGAAATTGGTGTACGTATATTAACTTTACAAAAATATGTGGTAGATATACATAATTAACTCTTATTTTGGAGGTATATTTGATTCTAGATCTGGTATTATAAAGAATTTTGTCCACATTCCACAGGATCTCTTATTTGTTGCCATATAAATGTAAGTTAGAGTGGATTTAACTGTTTTGATTTAAGAATGTTGGAATGAAAAATGCTTTACTTCTTCAAAAATGCTTGCATTTCTCTCTTATTTGACTAGATTAACAATCCATGATTTATACTATGTCGTAAATGAGAGTCTGGTTACAGTATCTAAATATATGTTTGCGTGAACAACAAACCTAGGAACCCCAAATCCCAAACCCTAAATCCCTAACCCCTAAATCCTAAATACTGACCCCTAAACCCCTAAACCTCTAAACCATAAACTTAGTACTCATCATCTTTTTTTTCTTATTTTTGTTTTTGTTTTAAGTAGTCTGTCATTGTTTAAAGTGAGTAGATGGACTATCTCAATAACAAAAAATGGATGTACGAGTACACCAACAAGCACAATCGGTGCCATCCTATTTTTGTAGCTGGAATTCATTTCTTTATAGAGTACGCAAAACAACAAGGAGTGCTTCAGAGCAATGGGCGTATGCTATGTCCATGTGTCAGATGTGAGAATAGACATTACAGTGATTGTGAGACTATCAAGTACCACATCCTTAGAGAAGGTTTCGTCAGACAGTATACATTTTGGCATCACCGTGGGGAAAGAACTGAACGACAACAAGGAAATGTTCCAATGAATGTGGGTCATGTGGCAGAGAGGTCCATGATGTTAAACGATGCTTTCATGCGAGAAGTTGTGTTTGATAATATGGATGATGAGGTCGAAGACGAGGAAATACGAAGATTTGAAGAGTTGATGGAGGATGCCAAAAAGCTACTGTATGAAGGTTGAGAAAGATACTATAAGTTATCCTTTATGGTCCAATTATTTCAGCTAAAGTGTTTGAACAAATGGAGTAATAAGTCATTATCAAATCTTTTTCACTTCTTAAAGACGCTCTTCCTCTAGATAATACTCTTCCACGAGATTGGTATGAAGCAAAAAAAATGATGAGTGGCCTAGGGATGGACTATAAGAAAATTCATGCATGCCCTAATGACTGTATCCTGTTCAGAAATGAATTCAAATATTTAGACAGTTGCCCAAGATGCTATACCTCTCGATGGAAAGAGAAGAAGAGAGGGAAACCAGGAAAAGGTGACAAAGCAGCTAAGATCCTTAGACATTTCCCTTTGGTTCCAAGGTTGCAACGGATGTTTATGTCAAAGAAGACTTCCTCATTTATGACATGGCATCGATCGTATCTTGCAACTGAAGAAGGGAAGATGATCCACCCTAGGGACTCTGTTGCATGGAAACACTTTGATGCTCTACATCCTAATTTCAATAGTGATCCACGGAATATAAGACTCGGGCTGGCCAGTGATGGTTTCAGTCCATTTAAAATTGGAACCGGTTCGAGCCGTAGTACATGGCCAGTTATTGTCACTATCTACAACTTGCCTCCTTGGTTGGCTATGAAACAGAGTTACTTTGTCTTGAGTTTTCTTATTGACGGTCCGAAATCCCCAGGTAATGATATTGATGTTTACTTACAGCAATTAATCGATGAGTTGAAGGTCTTATGGGAGGTGGGTGTGAAGACATATGATGCTGACTCTAGATCATTCTTCCAGATGCGCGCAGCGATAATGTGGACCATATCTGACTTCCCTGCATACGGTATGTAGTCTGGCTGGAGCACAAAGGGTATAAAGCTTGTCTTATATGTAACATTAAGACTGGTTCCTAAATTCAGAGGTTTCTAAATTCAGAGCATTGTTCCCTAGTTATCAATCTCCAGAGGACTCTGATGCAGGTATAAATGTAACATTAATTATTCCATTTCTAAGTTGTATAGAATTTTATACGTGTTGCATAATATTTTTATTTTCTTTGTTCTAGGCCCTTCACAGATTCCTGACATTAGAATATTTTACCCTAGTTATCAATCTCCTAAAGAGTCTAATGGAGGTATATATGCAACTTTATTTATTCCACTCCTAACTTGTACAGATTTATATACATGTTACGTGGTATTTCTATTCCCTTTGTTTTAGGATCTTTACGAACGACACCGAGCGATCCCCTACCCTATGAAGATGATGAAACACAAGAGCCGATGGATGACGGTCTCGTCCCCTTTGAGGATGAGGAAACACAAGAACCGGAGGATCAGGATCCCCTCCCCTTTCAAGATGAAGAAGCACAAGAACCAGAGGATCAGGATCCCCTCCCCTTTGAGGATGAAGAAACACAAGAAATGGACGATCAGGATCCCCTCCCCTTTGAGGATGAGGAAACACAAGAACCGAGAGATCAAGAACCCCTCCCCATTGAACATGAAGAAGTAGAAGAACCGATGGATCAAGAGCCGTCAAAGCGGCGTAGAGCGAGAGGTCTGACTCGGGCAATCAATCTTGCACCCAGAGAAAATGAAGGAAAATGGACAATAAAGATTGAAAACCGACAATTAACTTCAGATAGACAGAAGGCGTTGGTTAGATTAATTGGCTCAGAAGTGCGTTCGGAGGAATTTTTTCCCCTTCACAAGAAATGGTCTGAGTATGTTAACGGTGAATTCGAAAATTGGTTTGAACACATCAAGGTATGTCAATAACCCCTATAATTCTTTATTTAACATGTTCAAGTTATAAATTAGTTATAGATGTCCAACTATTTCATACAGGAAAAGTACGAATTCAAAAATTCCAAAGATCAGCCACTTGATGATGAAGTTACGAAGGCAACACTCGTGCCTGTCATCCAAAAAACTATAAGGAACAATCGGTGTAACTTTAGAAAAAAATACTTCGAAGGGAAGACTGAGGAAGAGCTCAAGTATAATCCCACTTCGACACTCACAAATGACTTTTGGAAAGAACTTATACATTACTGGAAACAAAAACATGTGGCCGATATGTCAGAAAGAAATAAGAAGAATAGAAAGTGTCTAAAGACTACTCACACATTTGGAACAATGCCCTTAGCTCGTTATTATGAGAAAGAGGTATTTCAATATTAACTCTCTCCACTTGTCATTTCTTTTAGAAAAATGTTTAACTTCAAAATAATCAAAATAGCGAAAAGAGAAAGGGATAGCCTTTGGAATGGTGAATGCGTACTTGGGGGCCCATACTACCAAAGATGGGGATTATCCAAATGAGATAACAGCACGATATTGTGTAAGTAATTTCAAGTTTGAATTTGTTTGTTTTATTATTGGTTACAATATGAACTTAAACTTCAATTTTATTTTTATTGTAGAACGTTGTACGGGATAAGGTTGTTGAACAACAGATTATGGAGAGCAAGGACCCTCAACGTCTTACCCCTGTCTTAGATGAGGTTTTTACAGGTCATCACGGTGGATACGAGAGAGGTATCGGGCTTGGTTACACAAGAGGTAGGACTGGCTCTTCTGTTAATTCTGCACAAATGGATGCAATGAGATCAAAACTCGAAGCTGCAGAGAAGGAGTCGCCAAGACAAAGGGAAGTCAATGAAATACTTATCACTCGAATGCAATCATAGGAGAATTTTATGCATCAAATTAGGTCTGAGCGCAATTCAACCACTCCCACAACCTCAGGTTTTACTTCTTTAAACTACTCAATTACGTACGTACATTCATTTTAATTTTTCCTCCCTTAAGTTTCATTACATTCATTGCAGGTGCACAAGATAGCGATGAGGAAGCCTATGAGTGATTGGGTGCTTAGTTATATGCTCGACAATGTAGGTTTTCCACACTTAGAGAATTTTTTCTAAACTTCTGCAGTGTGCAGATATAGCGATGACGATTTCTTTCAGTGATAGAGTGATCTAGTTTTATGGATGGCGGTGCAGGTTTCATACATAGACGAAGGATTTTTCAGTTAATGCCATTTAGATATTTTTGTGAACTTAAGAAAATATTATGAAGAAAGGATATTTTAAATATTTTTTGTGAACTTTTGAATTGATTATGGAGAATCAATGTTTTTGGTGATTATTTCAATGTCTTCATTTTGCTTTAGTGAATGGAGAATGGTGAATTGGTTACATTGTATGGCATTCAATAGCTATATAATTAATGTTAAGTGTCAAGTACAAATGTTTGCCATTGAAAATATTTTTGTAAAAAAATAAATAAACGTATTAGGGGCGGTTGTGATGCCACCCATAAAATAAAACCGAAAATCATTATTTTTAGAGGCGATTGAAAAGACAGCGCAAATACGTTTTACGGACTGTTTTTGTTGACTGCCGCTAATATTAAATCGGAAACCATGATTATGAGGGGCCATTGAATGATCCACCCCTAAAAAGTTTTAAGGACGTTGTCGGAGACCGCCACTAAAAAGTTTTAAGGACCCTGTCGGAGACCGCCACTATAAAGTTTTAAGTACGCTATTGGAGACTGCCTCTAAAAACATCATTAGGGATGGCACTAAACCGTCCCTATTAATATTTTTTATCAGCGACGGTGGAGTGCTGTCCCTATTGTTTTCCTGTAATAGGGACAGTGTTTTTTTATTAGTGACAGTCTTTTCCGTCTCTAAATCGTAATTGCAACCCTCTTATTTGCAATGGACCGCCTCTAATGAGAATAGCGACGGGTTTTGGCTCATTAGGGACTGATTTTAAACCACCCCTAAAAGCCAGTTTTCTACTAGTGTTTATATAAATATATCCTTCTGTAACTCCTATTTCGGTTCTTCTTTCCTTGTCTTCTTTCACAATCATTAATGGTCTCTCTCGCAGTTCTGCAGTTTGCGGGCCCCGTGATTGATTGATTGGGAAGGACCCAATTAAGAACCATCCGAGAGGCTTTTTCATGTAGAATCATTTCTGACGACAGTCATCTCTCCCATGAGTGGAGAAAGACTAGATATATCGCTTAACTAATTAATTAATTCTGTGCATGTGTCGTACTGGGCACTGGGTACGTACTGAACGACTGATCGATGCAACTTAGTTCTTGCAAATTACAAACAGAATGAAATGACACTCGTTTTGTCCGTTGATGAAGGCTTCCAAGTCCGGAGCCCGTATAACATAACGAAGTGGCATGCCATAGCGTGTATATATAGATCTATGAAATCGTTTCAGTTAATCGGATTACTAAGTCGTCATATGATCAGTTTCTCTCTTCCACGTGCTCTTCTATAGTTGCCTTTGGTCCCACTATGGTACTATTTATACTACAGTTTAATATAATATGCATGGATCTTTCTTTGTTGGAGTTAATTCATTTGGCTTTTTCCTTTAAAGCATGCATGTATGGTAAAGTACTAGATAAATCTATCGAGTATTATTATAGCATGGAGTTCAATAAATTGGATGATAGGTTGCTTTTGAAACTGAAAGTGCCTAGAATGAAAGCAAAAGACGATCAGCAGATTCTAATGATTGAATTAATCAATAGACCAATCCTTGTTGCCATGCCGCTTTCCATATGTAGCATGATAGGAATATTACTGGTGTTTTCCTGAAGTTATTAGTGAGAAAGACTGAGCATTGGAGGGATACCCCACCCTTCACTTCATTTCATGATGAGGACCCATATTAATATTGTCGTCCAATAACAGTATGGATCGATTACCCAAAAGAGCACTTGCTAAAGCTATAAAAACAAAAGCTTGATAATCAAGGTTACATTTTTCGCATTGGTTTTTTGCATAACACTTAATAATTTTTTAGTACTTTATAGAAAATTAATTTCAAATTTAATATTGGAAATTCTTCTTAATTAATGAAAATGCTGTTTTAAACACCACTTCAAGAATTTCTTGATCTGGTGTGTTAGTTGAATATAAAATTAATTTAAATTAAGTATAGTTTTCGTCTCACAGTTTAAATTGTTACGTTTCTGACTTCAATCAATGATTCTGATCATAAAAGAATACGCAAGTAAGAGAAGTCATCTTCATAAAAAGAATTTAATATTGGCTTGTCAAACAGGTTTATGGAATTAATGTAAAACACTGAACTTAAAGGTTTTATACAATTACAGAGGACAAACAAAATTAGATCTCAACGATACCTCGTACAAATTCTTGCCGACATAAATAAATCTCAACGTTGCTCTTTGAAACAGAAAGAGCAGGCTAAGGGAGGAAAAGCCAATCAAGGGACTCCAATGATTGGTGCAACCCAATAGTTATTGATATATATGTAGAACTAAGCATAGAGAGCGCCACACTTTATTTGGATCCGATCTGTCTCTCTCTGTTTTTTTTTTTTTTTGATTTAAGAAAAGGGACAGTTATATTATAACAAGGAGTGTATCACATACAAACAAAAGTGTGGAAAGGGGAAGGGCAAGGAAGAATCCCCTCCTCTCCACCACCCTTTCCTATAGTGCATGCCTTATGCACGTCAGTGAGGGCCATACTCTTTTCCAATCATGAAAAATGAAAAGGGGGGAAAAGTGTAACACCCTCCAAGTGACCGAGCCAAAAATTTTCTTCCAAGGAGTAAAAAACCAAGCGTTTTTTTTAATCTGCCTGAGTAACTGCTAACTCATGTTGGTCGATTCGGTAATAAATAGCTAAATGAAAAGATATGAATGAATTTTTCAGTTCCTTGAACATGCTTGCTTTCTTATAAACCTTGTCTAGCCCAAATATTATAACTCCTTATTTGCACTTTACCCACACTATTGACATGATGAGTTAGAACAAAGGAAAAATTTATCAGCATGGAAAGCCCTACTTAAAATCTCAACAGTTTTCGCGAATCTCAGGTGGAACAATTTTTAAGACCCCTTAAACTGGTCCCTTGGATCATTGGACCAGCCACCAATTTATCATAAAAACCATGCGAGCCTGGTTTTTCTGGTCCCATCACAAATCAGTCTGGTTCAGGCAGTCAAGATGCAGGCCACAGGATTCGAACATGCCACCCCCTATATTCACACTAGGGGTTCGAAAACCCAGTCCATTCGAAGACTCTCGGCCTGTGTTCCGGTGGTCTCCTCTATGCTCCGGCTGCCTTCCCGACGTCGAACTCCTCCAACCTCGTCACCGTCGATGAAAAGCCCTTCCCCCTCGTTGCAGGTAATTTTGTTTCTTGATATTTAAGCATTGATGGATTTTAGGCTCACTCTACTGTTTATCTTATTTTGTTCATTCGGATTTTTTTTTCATTGTGTGCAGGTATTTGTGAAATTCGATTCTTCAAACAGAGAGGTAATCTTTCCCTCTTTGGTATTATTTTTTCCGTTTCAAACATTAGACGATATAATTGTATAGTTGTTGTTTTGTTATTTGAATTATATGTGTTGATTGATTTTTAATTCGATGGTGCATGTTTTCTTCTTTCTATATAGATGCTCTTACACATTTAGCAGTTGATTTTACTTTCTTTTGGTTGGGCTCTCGATGGTGTTTACTCCAGTGCTTCAAATTTTGTATGAGCTCTCGATGGTGTTTAATTATTTCAGTGCTTAAAATTTCATATGATGTTTTAATTGAATGGCTTTGGTTTTGTTCTCATGTTCTGATAAAATTCGTAACATGTTTTACTTTAATTCTCTCTGATTTCCTCTTTCTCTCCATCTCTCGGTTTTTCTCTCTCTCTCAGTTTACTCGTTTACGTCACTCATTTTTTTCTCTAGTTAACAGTACTCTCTCGCTCTCACTCACTCTCTCGGTTTTTCCTCTCTATCTCTCTCTTGGTTTTTCCTCTCTATCTCTCTCTTGGTTCTCTCCCTTAGTCTCTCTCTCTCTCTCTCTCACTTTCTCTCAAAATCTATTTCAGTCTCTAATTCTCTCTATATATATCTCTCACTTTCTCTCAAAATCTGTTTCACTTTCTAATTCTCTCACATGCAATCCGGTAGAGGGGTTACCAAATAACAAATCCACGCACATGCAATCCGGTAGAGAAGGGGTTGTTGGTGTTAGGCACTGCAACTAATAGAATATTATCCACAATTTCTGAACCCATAAACATATTGATCTGCAAATGGGGGCGACCTGAAAAATCAAGATTGATTAACCATTTAAGATCGTCTAAATTGTTGGAAAATTATTCTTATACATGTATAGACTATAGAGTACCAACAATTACCTTTTTGAGAAAATATATAATCCTCTAATCTCTCTCTCTCTCTCTCTCTCTCTCTCTCTCTCTCTCTCTCTCTCTCTCTCTCTCTCTCTCTCTCTCCCGGTTTTCTCTTTATATCTCATTTTTTTCTCTAGTTAAAAGTATTATCTCTCTCAATCTCTCTCAAAATAGTTTTCACTCTCTAATTATCTATCAATCTCTGAAAATTCGTTTCACACTTTAATTTTGCCTCTGAATTTTATATCTGTTGTTTTTCACTCTCTAAGTTTTCACTCAAGTTTAAACTCTCACTTTTCCTTCTTGTTTTTCACTCTCTCAAAATCTGTTGCACTCCCGATGTGTTAATAAAAAGCAGCTTTGTTAATACATGTATGATTATCCCGATTTCTGCATTTGATAGGAATTCAAATGAAGAAATCCCTCTAAATTTTCTCTCTCGGTTTTCTCTCTCCTTCCTCTATCCCTCTCTCTTGTCTATCTCTCTCTCTCTCTCTCCTCTCTCTCTCTCTCTCTCTCTCTCTCTCTCTCTCTCTC